>ML436612.1:1523-20143 GCA_005239525.1 Nicotiana knightiana | reverse complement strand
ATCCTTTTAGCTCCGTTTCCATCTCCACTTCACCTACGCATGAAATAAACTCCATTAAGCACATAACAAGTGTAATTTTATCATTAATGCGCATAAAATGTAAGGTATATCACATGTTAAACTATGCAATTTAGTCTCGCATCAACTACCTTTATGAACGATACGATCATAGAAAATCCTATCGTATCTTCCATGATGAATTCTCTATTACTTCCTTGGGTCATATTCACCGCAGGGTTTGTGTGTTCGTTGTTTGCTTCCTGGGTATGATAGTATTTCTAAGCAAAGGAGACAGGATTCACACTAGACTGGCTATGGTAGCCAAAACCTTAATGGAGGGGATCGAGGGGAAAACATATACCATTGTCCCTGTGATCATAGCTCACATCTACCGAGCCTTGGACCGCTGCCAGAAGGGATTCAAACACTTTGAGGGTTGTAATCTCCTACTACAGGTTTGGTTATTGGAGAATCTCCAAAGGGGTCAATATCGTCAAGAGTTTCCACGAAGGGCGTGGAATGATCATATAGCCTTCCATCACCCTAAGAGAATGACTTACATCCCAGACAGGTTTGCTCAACCAGAAAATTCTACGGAATAGGCGCAGTTTCTTGACAATTTGATTGAGGACCAGGTTCAATGGATGTTCAAATGGTTCCCTACCAGTGAGTTCATCATCAGATATAGGGACGCTCCGCACCTGGTGTTGATCGGGTTAAGGGGCATATACCCTTATGTTCCCATCAAGGTTATGAGACAGGTAGACAGGAATCAAGTCATACCGCGAGTTTCTAAAATGAGTCATTACATGGCATATTTTTAGGATGACGACATCCCATACAAATGTGAAGCTCAACATATGTGGCATCTAAAGGTTATTGTAGAAAAGGACACCATCGAGCCAGACAGGTACCACGCAGGGCATGTATGCTTTTACCTATCATGGTTCGAAGACAGCATAGCAGGGATAGTTGAGTCGGGAGTCGGTCGGGGGAACAGGGTCATAGATGAAGTTGCTGAAGCCTAAGTGAAATCCAATGAACTACGCAAAGGGGTTCGTGAGTCCAAGGCAGAGCATCTAGAGCAACACACGACTGATATGGAACTGATCAATGAATGAAGGGAAAGGGCTATCAAATCTAATGAAAGACTGGAATATTTGGAGCAGGGTCTGATGGGGCTGGAGGGGAAGACGAGGAAAATAGTCGCCGACTGCCAGAATTCTGAGGGAAGCGAAGGAGGACATCTAGCGAGAGTATACCTGCTGTTGGGCATGCACGACCTGGGGAACCTGATCGACAGAGCCAAGAAGATCAAGCCTGGGGAAGGTCCTTCTGGGACCAAGTAGATTAGATTTACCTGCTTTTTCAAATGTAATAAGGCCACGTGCCATTAGTGACTTATATTATTTAGTGTCATTTTAGATTTATCTACTTTTACATTAATGAAATGAGGCAATTATTGGCCCTGAAATTCTCCAAGTCAACTTGTCGCTAGGCCTAACTTGGGCACAACGAGGCTCCCAAATTAGGACGCGAATTTATATTCCCGCACTATGTGTTTAGATACTGCAAATACTCTTTTTTGGAACCCTTACTGACTTGGTTATCTTTTGTTTTTCTTTCCTTTTTTGATTATTCCCATTCCCCAAGGTTGGTTCACAAATACTGGAATCATCAGCTTATCATACCAGATCCAGGGTCCCCCCACCTTCTCCTCCTCCTAGTCCACCAAAAGGCAAAGGAAAAGAAAACATGGATGATATGAACGGCATCAGAACAGACAACACCGCACATGTTGAGAATGCAAAAACTTTCGATGGTCGGGGTACTCAGGCCCTAGATGATGTGGTTTCATGACTTGAGCATAAAATACTCAAACTTCAGGGCGAGCTTGAGCAGGTTCATAGCTTAGCAAACCTCTATCTCACACTTAACATCCCAAACATCCATCATCCAAACATCCAGAACCCTGTACCACCTCAAAAAACACCCAACAAATTCCCACAGAATCCTCCCACACTTCACCAGTATATAAACCCACCTCAAAATCAACCTCTCCCTCCTCAATACCAGCAAAGCACCTACCATACTCCCCAAAATACCCCACAAATTATTCCCGAACCCTAAAACTCCACCAATGATCATCATTATGCCCAAACTCCTGGCCTTCACCAGAACAACCCTATATACATGGAAACCCTACCTCACTCCACTCAACCAATCTCATATACACCAGAATCCGCTGAGAAGCACCTGCACATCAAAAACACGGAGGAGGAGCTCAAGAAGTTGACAAGTCGAGTTCAGGGTGTTGAAGGGGGTAAAGGGATAGAAGGATTGAACTATGAGGATCTATGCATACAACCAGATGTGGAAATGTCGGAGGGTTACCAACCTCCCTAGTTCAAAATGTTTGACGAAACGGGTGACCCCAAAGTTCATCTGAGGACTTATTGTGACAAGTTCGTAGCGGTCGGAAAAGATGAAAGGATTTGAATGAAGCTCTTCATGAGAAGCCTTACCGGAGATGCCCTGTCCTGGTACATAAGCCAGAATCCTAAGAAGTGGGCCAATTGGTAAGCATGGCATCCGATTTCATGGATATTCATATTTAATACGGAGAATGTGCCAGATGTCTTCTATATCCAGAACTTGAAGAAGAAGCTAGTTGAGACTTTCCGCAAGTATGCCACTCGGTGGAGGTCGGAAGCAGCCAAGGTTAGACCAGCATTAGACGAGTAACCGATGAACAAGTTCTTTGTCAGGGAACATGATCCACAATATTATGAAAGTCTAATGGTTATTGAGAACCATAAGTTCTCCGATATCATCAAACTCGGAGAAAGGATTGAAGAGGGTATTAAAAGCAGGATGGTGACAAATTTCGAGGCACTACAGGCCACGAACAAGGAATTGCAATCAGGTGGTATATCGAAGAAGAATATGTAGGAACAGTAATGGTTGCCCAAGGACCCAAAACTCCATTTGTATACCATACGCCTCAACTTACATACCAAACACCTTCATCCACATACCCACCATCACCTTCCAGATATTCTCAACCCACTGCTGTCTACCATACATATAATTCCCAACCATCCTACTTTGAGTCACCCCCAACTCATCCAAATTACCAGAAACCCCGACCTAACTTCGACTGCAAATCACCCAGAAAATACACCACCATTGCTGAACCCATCGACCAGTTCTACGAATGGTTGAAAGTCACTGGATATCTCACCCCTATTCCCGCTGTGGAAATGGAGAATTCATATCAATGGGTCAATCAAAACAAGACCTGTGCATATCATTCCGGCATGAAGGGACACTATTGACGAGTGCCGCACCTTGAAAGACAAGATCCAAACACTGATTGATAGTAAGGTCAAACAGGAGAAGGAAGCTGAACCCAATGTCCACAAAAATCCTCTCCAGATCATAGGGGTGGAGGGGTCAATATGATAGAAACTGATGAAGAGTGGGATCCCGAGGGATCAATCGGGCTTATTCGAAAAGGTGATGATCTTAAGAAACCTACAGTCACACTCAATCCCATTGTGGTGCAGGTATAGCAGCCAGTTGGAGTCGAGATAGCCGCATCGGTTCCTTTATAAGTAGAAGTAACACCACCCATTCCATTTGAAATGGAGGTGGCCACACCTTTCACTGTAACAGTGGCATCCACACCACCCTTCAGTTCCAATGTTGTACCTTGGGATTATGTGGTCGAGGCTAGAAGAAAGGTAAAGTCAAAGAAAGAAGAATCCGGTGCTGCACAAGGAATGACCAGAGCAGGAAGGGTTTATACACCTGAACATTTAGGAGAAACCAATAAGCAATCTTCTAACAAATCTCCCGTCATTGAGACTAGTCCAGATGACCTCTGGAGGAAGGTACATGCAAGGGAGTACTTTGTCGTTAATCATCTGAACAAGACTACCGCCTAGATATCTATCATGTCGCTGCTGCAAAATTTTGAGGCACACAGGAATGCTCTAATGAAGGTGTTGAGTGAAGCATATGTACCCAACAACATCACTGGTGGAGAAATGGCCAATATGGTGGGGCAGGTGCTAGAAAGCCACAAAATCACCTTCCACAAGGACGAGCTGCCACCTGAAGGTTTGAATCACTACAGGGCACTGCATATCACAATGCAAGGTGAAGACAAATTCATCGCAAGAGTTCTGATTGACGGAGGACCCAGCCTCAACATTTGCCCATTGACAACGTTGAAGAGGTTGGGCAAAGTCCTACATGAGTTACGAGAGGGAACTATGAATGTGAAAGCGTTTGAAGGGCCTCAGAGAGCTATCATTAGAGAAACTAATCTCTGCCTGCAGATGGGTCCTACATGATTTGATGTTGAGTTTCATGTACTGGACATATCTGCCTCTTACAATCTGCTGTTGGGACGACCATAGACACATGTCGCTGGGGCTGTAGCATCAGCTTTGCATCAGCCTGTGAAGTTCGAGTGGAACCACCAAGAAGTTATTATCCATGGAGATAGGAGCAACCCCATTTACACTAATCAGACTATCCCGGTGATTGAAAACAGAAGAAGGTTAGGTGGAGAAACCTACCATTATATTGAACGGGTTAACGCAATCGAGAAAGATAAGTGGTGGAGTAGCAAGATAGAAAGTATGCTAGCATGGAGAGGATATGAGCCCGGCAAAGAACTGGGTAAAAATCTTCAGGGCATCTCCAAACCCATACAACCAAAGTGCCATGGCACCACTTTCGGATTGGGATATCAGTACACCTGGCAGGAATACAACGATCGGTCACCACCATGGCGTGGTCCAACTATCCACTTGAGCAGCCTGTGCCACACCTGAGTCAGACCTTCAATCATGCCGATATCATATGGGGATCAGGGGAAGAAGAAGCATTGGCGTTATTAAGGAATTTGTTCTTGGAAGATGATGACATGGAATGTTGTGTAATTGTCGAGGAGGAGGAAGAGGAAGGCCCTACTATCCAAGCTGTGGAGAGAGGAGCATTCCTCAAGAACTAGACTGTCAGACCATTGAGGGCCCGACGAGTCCCGGGGTAGCAAGGCTGAACAACATTGCTTAAATTTTGCTTTTCTAGAAAAAAGACTTCCCTTTTTGCATTTTGTTTTAAATAATATTTTCAATGTTCCAAAACGTTATTTAAATTATTGAAAATCACTTTTGTTTGATGTTTTCAATGAATTGATGTTTATTACCATTTTTCTCTCATATCTTTATCCATACAACATTACTATTTCCTATCTCGATGAACCGACAACTGTAACATGTAATGAAATATCGCAACAAAAGGATAGTGATTCCAAAGAAGAGGATGCAATACCCGAAGAGATCTTCAGGGAAGTAGAGGATTTTGAGAAAAAACCTAAGTCCAACTTGGACAAAACTGAGATAGTTAACTTGGGAAATTCTGAAACCGTCAAGGAGACCCGCATCATCATCTACTTGTCACCGTCAGAGAAAGAGGAGTACACTTGATTCTTGAAAGAGTATGAGGACATCTTTGCATGGTCTTACAACGATGAACGGATTAAGCACGTCCATTGTGGCCCACAAGTTGCCCACAAATCTAATGTGTCAGCCCGTAAAGCAGAAACTCAGAAAATTCAAGCCTAATATGAGCCTGAAGGTCAAAGAGAAGGTTACTAAGTAGATCAAAGCCAAGGTCCCCAGGGTAGTTGAATATCCAACTTGGCTAGCCAACATTGTGCCAGTTCCGAAGAAGGATGGGAAAGTTAGAGTTTGTGTCGATTATCGGGATCTCAACAGAGCCAGCCCAAAGGATGATTTCCCGCTTTCAAATATACACATCTTGATCGACAATTGTGCCAAGCATGAACTCCAGTCTTTTGTGGATTTCTTCGCCAGTTACCATCAGATCTGGATGGACGAGGAGGATGCTGACAAAAAGGCTTTCATTACACCGTGGGGTGTGTACTGCTACAAGATGATGCCATTCGGCCTAAAGAATGCTGGGGCCACCTACATCCATGCCTACTATTTTTTATGACATGATACACAAAGAAATCGAGGTATATGTGGATGATGTCATCATTAAATCCAAGAAGGCCACAGATCACATAGCAGACTTGAGAAAATTCTTTGACAGAATGTGGAAGTACAACTTAAACCTAAACCCCGCAAAGTGTGCATTCAGGGTTACTGTCGGAAAGCTATTGGGATTCATCATTAGCCGCCGGGGAATAGAATTGGATCCATCGAAGGTCAAAGCCATCCAAGAGTTACCACCGCCAAAGAGAAAGAAAGATGTGATGAGTTTCCTGGGACGCCTTAACTACATCAGCCGTTTCATAGCACAGTCCACAGTAATATGTGAGCTGATTTTCAAGATGTTGAAGAAAGACGTTGCAACTAGTTGGACCGAGGATTGTCAAAAGGCTTTTGACAAATCAAGGAATACTTATCAACACCACCAGTTTTAGTCCCGCCAGAGCCAGGTAGACAACTTCTACTCTACCTTGCAGTGCTAGATGAAGCTTCCAGCTGCGTTCTGGGGCAGCACGACGAGACAGGGAGAAAAGAACAGGCCATGTACTACCTAAGTAATAAGTTTACACCTTATGAAGCACGATACTCTCTGCTGGAACATACCTGCTGTGCCTTGACCTGGATAGCTTAGAAGCTGAGGCATTACTTCTATGACTATACAACATATCTCATATCAAGGATGGATCCTTTGAAATACATCTTCCAAAAGCCCATGCCCACTGGCAAGCTGGCTAAATGGAAAATCTTGTCGAGTAAATTTGACATCGTCTATATAACTCAGAAAGCAGTCAAGGGAGAGGCACTGACAGACCACCTTGCTCAAACCCCTGTGGGAGGAGAATACGAGCCCTTGAAGACATATTTTCCCGATGAAGAGGTGTCATTCGTAGGAGAAGACATTGCTGAAGCCTATGACGATTGGAGAATGTTCTTTGAATGAGCGGGGAACTTCAAAGGAGTCGGCTTTGGAGTCGTCTTGGTATCAAAAACTGGTCAACATTATGTGGTATCTGCGAAACTCAGATTCCCCTGCACCAACAATATGGCGGAATACGAAGATTGCATATTAGGGCTCAACATTGTTGTTGACATGAACATTCAGGAACTACTAGTAATCGGCGATTCAGATTTGCTTGTGCACCAGGTACAAGGAGAGTGGGCTACTAAGAATTCCAAGATATTTCCATATCTGCATCATGTGCAAGAAATGAAGAAGAGGTTCACAAAGATAGAGTTTCGGCATGTCCCAAGAATTTAGAATGAGTTTGCCGACGCATTGGCTACTTTGTCATCAATGATACAACATCCAGACAAGAACTTCATTGATCCTATCCCAGTAAGGATCCATAATCAGGCAGCATATTGTGCTCACGTCGAAGAGGAGAGAGACGGTAAGACTTGGTTCCACGACATCAAGGAGTATTTAGAAAAGGGAGAATACCCGGAGCATGCAAACCATATTCAAAAACGCACGCTCCGGAGGTTGTCCAATCATTTCTTCTAGAGTGGAGGAACTCTATATAGAAGAACTCATGATATGGTACTATTAAAGTGTGTCGACGCAAAGGAAGCTTCTAAGCTGCTCGAGGAAATACATGCTGGAACATGTGGCCTGCATTTGAACAGCTTTGTCTTGGCTAAAAAGATACTCAGGGCATGTTATTTTGGATGACCATGAAAACAGATTGCATCTGGTATGTTCAGAAATGCTATCAATGTTAAGAACATGCAGATATGATAAAAGTGCCACCAAACGAGTTTAATGCAACAATCTCACCTTGGCACTTTTTCGCTTGGGGAATGGATGTCATTGGTCCAATCGAGCCCACCGCCTCAAACGAACATCGGTTTATTTTAGTAGCTATCGACTACTTAACTAAATGGGTTGAAGCTGCATCTTACAAAGCTGTAACTAAGAAGGTCGTTGTCTATTTTGTTCACGACCGAATTGTTTGTCGGTTTACGGTTCCAGAATCCATCATCACTGAAAATTCCGCCAATCTCAATAGTGATCTGATGGAAACCATGTGTGAGACTTTCAAAATCAACAAGAATTCCACAGCGTATAGACCCCAAATGAACGGAGCCGTGGAAGCTGCCAACAAAAACATCAAGAAGATACTGAGGAAAATTGTAGAAAATCACAAACAATGGCACGAGAAGCTACCATTTGCCTTACTGGGATACCGTACCACAGTCGACACATCAACCGGGGAAACTCCCTATCTGCTGGTTTATGGTACTGAGGCTGTAATTCTCGTCGAAGTGGAAATTCCTTCCTTGAGAATCATACAAGAAGCCGAGCTCAGCGACGCAGAATGGATAAGAAGCCGCTATGAGCAGCTAGCCCTCATAGACGGAAAAAGGATGAATGTAGTGTGCCACGACCAGCTTTATCAGAACAGAATGTCCAGATCTTTTAACAAAAGAGTCAAACCAAGACAATTCACACCGGGACAACTGGTGTTAAAGAAGATCTTTACACATCAAGATGAAGCCAAAGGGAAATTCTCTCCCAGCTGGAAAGGTCCTTACATGGTCCATATGGTACTGACAGGAGGAGCACTCATACTCGCAAAAATGGACGGAGAAATCTGGACAAAGCCTATCAATTCAAATGCAGTCAAATGATACTATGTGTAAACTATTTATGTCTCCTCATATGATCTAAATTGAACTACGCTCGAACTGATTCCCGTTTAAGATGGGATACATAGGCAGTCCTATGGGTTCGGTCACAATTCAATAAAATTTCTATTTTCCCCATCACTGGGGTAGAATTTTGAGGAGGACCCTCAAAATTCCGAAGCAAGTCCAGCCAATCGCAGCATATAGAGCAGCCAAAAATGTTCTCTAGTCAACTGAGGCAGAATTTTGAGGACCCTCAAAATTCTATGGAAGAAGAAGTCGCGATGTCTCTGATCGTGTCACAGTCACTGGTTCATCTAACCAATTTCTAAACTGTATTTTACTATGTAAAACTATGCATGCCTGCTTTTGAAATAAACTCTGCTTTAGCAAGTGCTGCCCCAGTAATTTGAACAGGATCTTCCGACAGAGCGGAACAAATCAAGCAAGCAGACTAAGACACGAACCAACCTTCCCCCTGCAAAACTCACAATATTTCTTTGAATGCAGGACAAGGAATATGCACACCTTGGAATCACAACCTTCATAACAACAAAGATATCGCACTCATTCCCAGCTAAGAAATAGTCTGCTATCACATATTATTTATTCATTGCATGAGACTAAGCATTGTCTCAAATCTTGCATGAGGCTAAGCATTTCCTCCACCTTGCATAGGGCTAATCTCTGCCTTCTATTTGTATGAGACTAAGCTCTGTCTCAAACTTTGCATGAGGCTAAGCCCTGCCTCCCTATTTGCATGAGGCTGAGCATTGCCTCCACCTTGCATGGGGCTAAGCTCTGTCCCGAACTTTTCATGAGGCTAAGCATTTCCTCCACCCTACATGAGGCTAAGCCCTGCCTCCCTATTGGCATGGGACTAAGCATTGTCTCGACCCTTGCATAAGGCTAAGCTCTGCCTTCTATTTGCGTGAGGCTAAGCTCTGTCTCAATCTTTGCATGAGGCTAAGCCATGCTTCCCTATCTGCATAAGGCTAAACATTTCCTTCACTTGCCTAAGGCTAAGCCCTGCCTTCTCTTTGAGTGGGACTAACCATTGACCTGAATCCCTCACGAGACTAAGCATTGTCTCCTTGCATTATTTATTCTATTCCCTCGGGCTAAGCTCTGCCCTCAACTCCATGCAAGACTAAGCCTTGTCTTGTCGCTCCTAGCATCATGTCTTTTCACCTCATGGGCTGAAATATCGTCAGCTTGTCCGAAAGCGTCATAGTCTTAAGGCATCATCTTCATAGCCGGAAGACACCATGCCATGGCTTGATGATCTCTCAAAACTTGCATATCATTATTCAAAGGTGTCATGGTTTGGAGGCATTATTTTCATGGCCTGAGAACACCATTTCATGGCCAACGAATCCCTTACCGCTCAATTCATGGCCTGGGACATCATGGTCTAAGGACGTCATCCTCAACCGTCCATAGACAATTCTCATGGTCTGAAGGGAATTTGCATCATGTTTAAATTCTCGCAAAGATATATGCTTGCAGCGCATATTTTGATTTACAGGTAACCTGATAAGCAACCATTACCCCAACGGGAGCAATCCAACCCCAGTTCCTTCATACTATTTCAAACCTGACCGCTCACCATAACCATTTCACCTATTCGAAACCTTATATTTGTCCTTGTGATAACTGCATCGGTATATTTTGCCAGTGGTTCCAGAACTACACACGGCCTAATTTCTATAAAACTAGGGATATGTAGGCGCTCGGAAACCAGATACGACCTATGTCTCTCGAATCACCTTACTCGATCAAAATTGGCCATCATATCTTTACCCGACAACTCTTTCATCCTTCCCAGGTAAAGAGGGACATCTGTTGATACCTAATTTTTTCATATAACATTTCCAAAATGCATATATATTTTCAAAAATAATGCATGAGCATCAATTAGTATTTTTCCATGATTTTATGTAGTTTTAAAGGAATTTAAATTAATTTATTCCATCATTTTATTATCTATATAATTATTAATTTCATCACAAATGATTTTATAATAATTTTATTGCTTAATTTTTATCATTTATATTTATATTAAGCTTTAATTATTTTATGCATAATCATATTTACATTTGTAAGTTATAATTGCGATAACTTTGCAATAATAATCCATGTGTGTATAATTGCCTTATTTCACTAGAAAATGACATTTTGTATTTTATAATATTAAGTCATTATTTTAAATCATTTTTATAATTTATTGACTATTTTTAACAAATTATTTATCAAATCAATTGGGTATTTAACAAATAGCCTCTTTTAATTTGTTTAATTTCGGATCTTAGCCCAAATATTACCCCAGCCCAATTAACCCAATACCCATAACACAATTCTTTAAACCCGCCCAATCCCCATATTGAATCCTGGCCATTGATCCCAGAGATCAACGGTCCAGGATATTTCTTACCATTTTAATTAACCCATAACCCCCCAAACCCTGCTCATTTCGAAAAATCCGCCGCCCCCTAAATCCATTCCTCCTCTCTTCTCTCTCAACCTCCCCTAACCCTAACCCATCGTCACCTGAACCCCATTCGATTCATGGTTTATTCCTTCAATTCTAGGCTTTATCTTGCCTCCTATCTCTACTGGGTGTTCGACTTCCATGTTATATGACAGAATCTCGAAGAGATTCGAACATACCTGGTTCGAGTCCCTCTATATCTTGGTGGATCTGTCTGTATTCACCCATTGTTTGTAAGTATTATCACTTTTTCGTGTTTTCATGGCTTTAAATCTCCAGTCTAAAACTCAATTTTTCTACCTCTGTTTATTTGTGTACAAACCTAACTATTTCTGGCCAAATAGGTTTAGATCTCTTGAGATCTGAAGTGTTTGGAGTTTGTTTAATAGTTTTTCTTTAAGATTCTTTCGTTTTTACCGCTATTATCAATCAATTTCATTTTCCCCTAAATCTAGGGTTTTGATTCTCAATAGGGTTTCTGCAAATGTTTTAAAAAATGTTTAAATGCTCATCTCCGGCCTCTCTCCTTTACTGTTCGACTAATTTCTTTGCTTGAGTTTTATCTCTGTGTTTCGATATGCTTAAGGTTTTCTATTATTCAATTATTTATCTCACTGTTCTTGCCCATTCACTTTGGCTCTGTTAAATTAACTAATTAATTGATTTACATGCTTAATTAGGGCATGAAATTGTGCTTCTTTTCAAATTGATATCGCTCTGAAAGATTTTTCCCTATCCTTTCCTTATATGTGATTCGTAATTAGTACTACTTTCCTTAATTATATTGCTGGCTTGATTTCTGGGTTTTGATTGTTTTCACTGACCTCTAATTGATTTACTACTTACCTTATTTAGCCTCAATCATGTCTACTGATTTACACAGCGAAAGTCTCTCCTTAATTTAAGTTTTACTTGCTGTTAATTTATTCCCGTTAAGACCTAATTGACTGATTAATTGATGTTGCATGCCTTATTTGTGTGCAATTGGTTTCCCTTGCCTTATTTGGTTTACACTACTATATGCTATATAAACCCCCATTCTGATTTCTTTCAAAGACACTAACACACATAGAAAAACACAGAAACACACACACAACATTACTCTTACACTCTCAATTGTAGTCTTTCTACTTCTATTTTACTGCTCTGTTTAGCCGGCTGAAAGCCAAGGCTAGACCCTTAGATTCTACTTGCTTTCATCTTCCTGTTTACTACTTCTTAACTGGTATGCTCCTATTTCTATTATCATACTCTATTTAATATGCTATGTAGTTGAACCTATGTCCTTCCTGTTTATTTCTCTTGATCAGCATGACTTAATTTATGTTAACTTGTCCTGTCCTATATGTTAGTATGGTTAATACACTTTAGCATCTTCATGTTTGATCCATGACACTTGTTTACTTATTTCTCAACTAGCATGCCTCAAATCCTGTCATGTTTTATGTGTTGATAATTTACCTTAACATGTTCCTGATTAATTCATGATTTCTGTATACTTCTTTCAAGGATAATGGTGCTCTAAATTCCTGCTATTTTCTCTGTATGGATGTCTGATTAGCCATTTAACTTCAGCATGTTTCTGTTTGATCCATGATACTTGTCCATCTATTTTTGAAACTAGCATGCTTTAGCTTCTATCACCCTATTATGCACTATGTGTTCATCTGGTTGTTTACTCTAAATTTCAACATGTCCTTGCTTGGTGCATGATTCCACCTAGTAATAGTTAATGAACTAAGTCAATTCCAGCAATGTGAAACCTCGTTTCACTTAATTGTGATCTTGTTCTGCCTGTAATTCAGTGTTCTTACTCTTGTTGCGAATATTGACACCCAATCTGATTCTGTTCTATTTGTGATCTTGTAACTTGTTTCTATGCACTTCTAAATAAAACTATTTTCCTACAATTATCTCCTACTCTTATATACTATTTTCAACTCCCACTCTTAGATATCTAGGGTCCTGCCCCCCAGTGTGAGCACTGTCTAAGAGTCCATGAGACTCCTCCGAACTCTGACATATTGAGGTTGGCCTTCCAAACTTGTTTACAAAAACTGTTTCTTTGAAAAGGTTCTGGTGTGAGCATTGCCCGGGGTCCCTGAGGCCCTTGGGAACTTTGACACACCAGAAGCCCATTTGATGTATTATGGATTGCTGGTGTACTCTAGACTTGATTGAAGGCATGACTTCCGGGTTGACTTTGGGCCTGCCAAGGCTCCCTATAGTATAGTGATTTTCATTATGTAATTCATTTGTATTTTCCTGCAATAATAATCCTTTTAAATCAGATATGGGGTTACTAGTAAAAGTGGGGAGGAATTTTTATATATATTTTTGTTGGGTTCAGGTAGAAATCATGCCTATAGGATTATTGTGATTATTTATATGCATTAGAGACCATGCCTGTAGGACTTATCTCATTATTTGTAGTCCTAAATTTCGCACTTGAATCCTAGAAATCCTGTTAATAGGACGTTTATCAATTCTGCATCAAAATCCATGTTTATGCATTTTCTCAAGTCTCAATGTGCATTAGAAATCATGCATGTAGGATCTTCTTTGGGAATTAAAACTTGTCTAACATTCTGTGAACATCTCCGTTCACTTAGATATCATACCCATAGGAAATAAGTGTAAAATCCAGTCTTGACACTTAGACATTATGCCTATAGGAAGTAAGTGTAAAAATCAGTTTATGTGTTTATATATCTTGTTTATAAGAAATAATGCTTGTAATCAGTTTTAGCACATAGAAAGCATGCCAATAATATCTAAAAAGATGAAATCTGCCTGTTAAAATCAATCACTGGTTTACAGTTTAGGTACCATGTCCATAGGATTTTGCCCGGTTATCACTTAGGCAAGCCTGTAGGATAATAAAAATCTTGGGTTTAAAAATTGTGATTTTCTTTCTCCTTGAAACGTGCCCAGATTCAGTAAGTGATAAAAAAAATCAGTAGGCAAACTGATGTATACTCACAGCCTCGCTTTAACAAAACTGCTATACATTCTGTTTTTGCTCATTTAGATATCCTGCCTATAGGAGCCCTCTAAATCGTTTAAAACGGCTTGTTTGAATAAGCGTGCAACTGTATGTTTATTTGTGGATGTAAATATGAGCCTTTAGTTTCTCCTTATGTGACAGTCTTACTTGGTTTTTTATCACTTAGATTTTCCCCTTTTAAGCAGCATAGGTGAGTCTAGAACCACCTTAAGTATAGGTCCTAAACACCTCCAGGGCCATAGGTAAGGGACGGGTAGTGCACGCATAGGATACATACCAAATGCTATTAGAACGCTTAGATAATAATTGAAAAGGGGAGGGTAACTGGGCAGTAAAGGAGATGATGACCTGTGCGCTAATGCTACGCCGTAACACCTCTATTTGAGGAAGGTTACCGAGTATTGCATAGAAGTGATCCTATAGGCTAATAAACCTAGGACCCCTTTAATTTCCGTTTTAAAGTAATCTCTATTTGTTTTTTAAATTGTTTTATTTTCCTTTAAAGACTAATTCACTTAAATTGAGTTTGGCCGGGACCCATCATTGTGGACCTCGAGGGGTGCCTACCACCTTCCCCTCAAGGTAATTTCGAGCCCTTACCCAATCTCTGGTGTAAACTGGTTTATCAGTTATTTGCTTTAGGTGTCCTAGCGCACCTCAATCTGTTAGGTGGCGACTCTTCAAATCCCATACCCTGTCCCAAAAGGAAGGGAGTTGTCCCAAAATGTCGAAACCCGAACTCCACAAGGAAAAAAGGGGGTGTGACACTCCTTTTCTTCGATTCGCTTACCCTCTCACCTTCACGAATTAACTTATTACTTGTTTGAAATACCGTAATATTTATAATCCCAAAATAAATCTCATTCCCGAACTTACATCGATTAATTTACGACAAAACCTTAACGTACGAAAATGCGGAATGTAACATCTGATTTACGAGCTTACATCAATTTACCTATGGCGTACTTCCACAAACGAAAACATGGGGTGTAACATCATTCCCCCATTTGGAACATTCGTCCTTGAATGTTGACTGATACACTTATCATTTTCATAATTTATGTCTTTTGAATACTTTAGTACTCTCCTTGACATCTAGGCAACTGTTATGTGAATAATTCCAAAGGCAGGACATTCCCCCCTTTAGACCTCTTTCTCACACCACGACTTGTAGTCGGAATCCGTCCAATCTCGTAACTATTGCTACCTTCTATCATGCAGCTTGTACGACTCTAACCTTGTAAATGTATCTATGCAACTCTTCTCTCCTTTTTCCTCCAGCTTTTAGCCAATCTCTAGGCCTTACTTTGTAAATGTATACAGATTTTGATAAGATGTCTCTCTGGGTATCTGTATGTATACTAAAATTCTTTGCTTGGTACTTTATTGAAATTACGAATTTTGTTATACCTTATTTCATAGATCTATATGACTTTACTGCCATAACTCTTACTTCGATTTATCGTTACTGTGTCCACTACCAACTCCAGGTTACTTTCGTGGCTTATCCCATAAGTAAAGATCTAAGTCCTCTAATGCTTCCTCATTACTATTCATCTACAGAATGATGGCCTAGTCTCATCTCATACTTTGTGACTTTTTTCCATCCATTGTTGATTCACCTCAATATTGGTCTACAATCTACCACTGATAACTTGAAACCTCTTACGTAATCACTAGGGCTCACGTTGCATCGTGGAACATTTGAAGTGATTTTACTGATCCACCTGGGGGCGATACGATACTATACTTCCATAATCGTATTTCATAGCATCCTAATGTGATTTACCTTATGTGGGTATTTTAATCCTGTATAATTCATGAAATCATTACTCAATCTCAGGCCCAACATCATCTTTTATATATTACAATTACACCCTCATTCTACTACCAGGGCATCATTCCATCTCTTCTAAATGCTATTAGTCTTAGACTCCTTTGAGTTCATTCAAGCTATATTGAGCTTTGTATAACTTAAAGAAACCATCAGCTTTTCTTGTTTTCATGGGCTTAATTATGAGGACTTATCCATTTTCGTCACCTTCTCACTCGCCCTTTCTAATCCTTACTCCTGTCTTCCTAAAACCGTGTCACTTTACCATACTTTAGCTTGCGACCTACAAATATCTATTTATATTATTCACCACCTTCCTTCAACTTTTTTGCACCATAGATTTCCTTATGTTATTCTGGATCATCAAGCGGGACATCACATCTTCTCAAACTCTTATTTACTCCCTTAACTAGACCTCTCGATACCTAGAAACCATAGGCTGGAAGGTATGCCGCTATCATTCCTGGATACTGAATCCCCGCGTTTCTAGCCTTTTATCTGAAGTATGGACTATTCACAACCTTCTGCATTTGAGTATCTCGTACGTTGTTCATCTTTACCTTACTTATTTTAAACTCTTTCATCCTATCTTGTATCTGTTTCATGACCTCCCTTCCACATAGGTATAATTCATGTCCATAACTTGAAGCTCTATTATAGTACTTGCAACTTTGGTGCATACACAATCTGGTGGGAGCTTAATACTGACTTCTTATAGGGCTGGTACTCTTCTAACCGGATTTATCATAGAGACGTTATAGAATATGGCTACTGTACTATATCTCTTGTACCTTTGTTATTAAGAGTGATTCTGCAATGTCCTCAATCATGATGTCTATAACTTTCTAGGTCCAATAATCAGACTCCTAATTTACTTAGTTGATGTAACTCTTTAGTTTCCTCTTCCTTCTGATCGGTGTTTATGTAGGCTTAAGATATCTCCCAATCTGCGGCTTTTAGTATTAGCTATTACTTTAACCTTTCATGGGCACTATGGAATATCCATGATACAATGTTTAAACAATTTAATCCTTCGTCTATGACCTGGACTCAATTCTTTCTTTTAACTTATACCGGAGTCTTCTACGACTGTATGATTGTCAACATATATGCTGCATGGGTAATACTCTAAAATCTTAATTGCATTTGTAACTAACTCTGGATCATGGATCAAATAATTCCTTTTGTTCCTTCTCGACTTTCTTTAAATGTAAGCTATTACCTTTCCTGGTCTTTCTGTCCTCTTGTTGCGTGATACTTAGCTTATCTTAATTCCCACGCATGCCGGAATTTTTGTGCAACTCACATGATCTCGAATCCTGCTTTTGCTTTTACTTCCCGTTCATTAGCCATGATAGGTGCCACTTTCTTATGGAGTGCATACAATGTTTTTGTGAGATTGTTTTACATGACCACTTCTTCGCCAAGTCACTATGCTTAGGTTGAAGCCTTCTTCCTTATTTCCTCAGCTAGCCTTACATTGTAGTACTTAGGGAGGACCCTCTGACTCTTGTAAAGCTGCGATCTTATTACATCGTATACTCGACGGAATTATTAATGTCATTCCTCGTCTATAATTATCTGTAGTTACTTATCTTCACGCCCTTGTGCTCGTACGTTTGCTTCTGAAATGTAGTTTTGACTGTCTTCCCAGTGGCTCTCTCTTTTATCTCCGTAACAATCATACGGTACCTTTAACTACCCAACTCCTATCTGAATATTTCTCAAGGATCACGATGTCATATCTACGAGACTTAATTCCCGATGTTGGGGCTTATCACACCTCATTTTTCCCGAAAGGGTGCGTTTTTCCACTTTAAGTGACATTATTCGATTTTTTGGGATTTATTTTATTCATTTTTTCAGAGTCGCCACCCGGATTTTTTACGGTGTTCCGGGACACCATTTATTTATTAAAATCCCAAAACCGAGGAATTTTGACTCTGTTTAAATTGTCTACGAACCAGAAATCTGGGTAAGAAATTCTGTTAACCCGAGAGAAGGTGTTAGGCACTCCCGAATTCCGTGGTTCTAGCACGATCGCTTAGTGATTAAACTTGGCCTAAATTGTTTAATTACTGATTTTAGCACCTGAATGCATTTTAATATTTTTTACCGCTTTTATTGCTCAATTTATTTTAAGAGTTATCTTAAGACGGGTTACCCGTTTAGTTTTGATATGTCAAAAATCATGTCACGCATACGCGTACATAATTCATGCCATTTGATTTATTTAAGAAAATAGTCCAAGTTGCACACGCGCGTATCTTGGGTTTATTCAAAGTTCGAGACCACGTCAGGCGAACATGTACGCAATCACGATAATAGTTTAAAATCTGCTCCTAAAAAGCATTTCTACAAATACTTATTTTTTAAAACGTATTTGTGTCACGCGAACGTGTACACAATTAAAAACACTTTATCCATTAGGAAGATTGTTTTTGGCCAAAGTCGCGCGAACGCGTACATGGATTTATTTTGGGAATCATAATTATGTCACGTATACGGTACATAATCACAATAAATTAAATTAAAATTACGCCTAATGTACTCTAATGGTGTTCATTATCTTTCCTAAACTTTGAGATTATTGCAAGACCATAGATTATGGGATTTATTGTGGAACAA
>ML436611.1:0-14914 GCA_005239525.1 Nicotiana knightiana | reverse complement strand
CGTTGTTAGACTCCCACAGACTTAGAGGAAATTTGACGTCGTTTGGGTTATTGTGGATAGGCTTACTAAATCAGCACATTTCATTCCTTTGGCAAGTACTTATACTTCAAAGCGGTTGGCTGAGTTATATATTTGGAGATAGTTTGCCTTCACGGTGTGCCCGTGTCTATCATTTCAGATCGAGGTACGCAGTTTTTTCGCACTTTTGGAGGGCAGTTGAGCATGAGTTAGGTACCCGAGTTGAGTTGAGTACAACATTTCACTCTCAGACTGACGAACAGTCTGAGCGTACCATTCAGATATTGGAGGATATGCTATGCGCTTGTGTTATTGACATTGGAGGTTCGTGGGATCAGTTCTTGCAGTTAGCAGAGTTTTCTTATAATAATAGTTATCAATCGAGCATTCAGATGGCTNGCCAATTGGATGGTTCGAGCCTGAAGAAGCTCGGTTATTGGGTACAGATTTAGTGCAGGAGGCCTTAGATAAGGTCAAGATTATTCAGGAAAGGCTTCGTGCAGCTCAGTCTAGGCAAAAGAGTTATGCCGATCGTAAAGTTTGTGATGTGGCATTCATGGTTGGAGAGAGAGTATTGCTTCAGGTATCGCCCATGAAGGGTGTTATGAGGTTTGGAAAGAAGGGTAAGTTGAGCCCTAGGTATATCGGGTCGTTTGAGATTCTTGATAGAGTGGGGGAGGTAGCGTATAGACTTGCGTTGCCTTCAGGGTTGTCCTCAATTCATGCTGTATTCCATGTGTCTATGCTCCGAGAATACCATGGTGACCCGTCCCACGTGTTATACTTTAGCTCTGTCCAATTGGAAAAAGACTTGACTTATGGGGAGGAGCCGGTAGCCATTTTCGACCGGCAGGTTCGTCAGTTGAGGTCTAAGAGTTGTCTTTCAGTTCGAGTGCAGTGGAGAGGCTAGTCCGTTGAGGCAGCTACTTGGGAGTCCGAGTCGGACATGCAGAGTAAATATTACACTTGCTTGCAAATTTAGGTAATCTTTTATGTCCGTTCGAGGACGAACGTTTATTTTAGAGGTGGAGATTGTGATGACCCAAGGGGTCATTTTATGAATTTAGACTCCGTTCTAGACTTCTTAGCCATAAAAAGATTAATTTTAACTACCTCGATTTTCGTGCCCAGTCCGGGCGTGAAACCGAAAAGCTTTTATGTGAAAATATAAGAAATAATAATTTTTAGAATTAAGAATTTGGTTTTAGTTGACTTGAGTCAACATTTTGAGTAAACAGACTCGGATCTGTGTTTCGACGATCCCGGGAGGTCCGCAGTAAAATATGGGACCCGGGCGTATGCTCGGAAATGAATTCTGAGGTCCGAAGCTTTAGAAATCAATTTTTAAAAGAAATTATTTTGTTGAAATATTTATGAAATAAAAAAAGAATTAATGTTTAAAATCATTGGTATTGGGCCCGTATTTTGGTTCCAGAGCTCGGTACAGATTTGTTATGATATTTAGGATTGCCAGTGAAATTTGGTAAAAAAAACGGAGTTTGTTTAATGTGATTCGGACATCCGCTTGAAAAGTTATGAACTACAAGTGTTCTTCAGGAAAATAATGAGTTTTGAGGTTTAATTCGTTGTTTTACATGTTATTTTCATGATTTGATCGCACGAGCAAGTCCGTATGATACTTTTAGACTTGCGTGCATGTTTGATTTAGAGCCCCGGGGGTTCGGGTGAGTTTCAAATAGGTTTGAGTTGTGTCGCGCTCGTTCTTTCTTATGCTTCGACGTCGTTTCTTCAGGCATAAATGATATCATATTGAACAAATGAGCTCCGATTTATGTTTTGAATGAAGTATTAGATCCGTATCATAATTACGGACCCGTAGCAAAAAGAATCATCGAATTTGGACATCGTATAAGGGTTTTATGGGCATTTTACTAAGGTTGCCAGATTTTTCAGGTTAATTACGAAATTGCCCCTGACGGCGTATTAAAAATCTGCACAAATTGTAAATATTAATACCTACATATCTCCTTCATTATAAGGCTAAATTGAGTGATTCAAAAGCCTAAATTGACTAGAATTTCACAAAGAATCCATTGGATACATAAAAATCGAGTTTCGGGATTGTTTGTAATGAAAAACGAGGCAGAATAGCTGACAGAAAAATATATATAAAACGGACAGACATCTTACAAGAGACTTGGACATGCCAGTCTAAGTCAACTCAATAAACTAGTATCCAAGGACTTAGTGATAGAACTACCTAACATTAAGTTCAAGGAAGATAAAATTTGTGAAGCTTGTGCAAGGGGGGAGCAGATAAGATCCTCTTTTAAAAGCAAGAAAGTGGTAAGCACCACCAGGACGATGGAGTTGGTCCATATGGATCTTTGTGGACCAATGAGAACACTAAGCAGAGGTTGTAAGAGATATGTGATGGTGCTTGTTGATGATTACTCTAGGTTTACTTGGACATTGTTTTTAACATCTATAGATGAAGCATTTAACATGTTTATTTCTTTTGTTAGAAAAACTCAGAAACAACTAGGTAATCAACTTGCATCAATTAGGTCTGATCATGGTACTGAATTAGAGAAGGATAAATTTGCTAAATTTTGTGATGAACATGGCATAGATCATAATTTTTCTGCTCCTGGGACTCCACAACAAAATGGAGTAGTTGAAAGAAAGAATAGGACACTGGAAGATATGGCTAGGACTATGCTTCTTTCTAATAAACTGCCTAATGGTTTCTGGGAAGAAGCTGCGAACACTGCATGTTACATCATAAATAGGTGCATAACTAGACCTCTTGTAGAGAAGACTCCCTATGAGTTACTTAAAGGGATAAAGCCAAACATATCCTATCTTAGGGCATTTTGATGCAAGTGCTTTGTGCACAATAATGTTAAGGACTCCCTAGGTAAGTTTGATCCCAAAAGTGACGAGGGAGTATTCTTGGGATATTCTTCATATAGTAAAGTTTATAAGGTTTATAACGAAAGAACTATGTGTGTAGAAGAGAGTGTACATATGGTTTTTGATGAAACTAACATTCTTTATGAGAGGTAGGAATATGATGATGAAGCAATCGGGCTGGTAAGAAACTCAAATAAAACCACAACCCAGACTGAATCTGCACTAGAGGAAGGAACAGGTGATGGAATAGGTCCTTTCACCAAGGGAAACATGACAGGGGAAATAGAACAAAGAGGAAGTGATCCTCAAACCTCTAGGGAACCTGTCCATGAAACTGTTCCTCAACAACAAAACATTTAAGGAAAATCTAGAGAAAATCAGCTAGTTGTGAAACCCTACAAGTATCAAAGTTCTCATCCCATTGAGAACATAATTATTGATCCAACCTCTGGAATCAAAACTAGATCTTTATTGAAGAATCTTTGTGCTTTTAATGCATTTTTATCTCTTATTGAACCTAAAAATATTTTTGAGGCTTTGCAGGATGCAGACTATTTGAATGCAATGCAAGATGAATTCAACCAATTTGAGAGAAGTCAAGTTTGGCATCCGGTACGAAGACCCAAGGACCGATTAGTAATTGGAACAAAATGGGTCTTCAGGAAAAAACTTGATGAAGATGGAACAGTTACAAGGAACAAGGAAATATTGGTGGTTCAAGGATATAATCAAGAGGAGGGCATAGACTGTGATGAAACCTTTGCTCCAGTTGCAAGATTGGAAGCAATTAGACTCCTCATAGCCTTTGTTGCTTACATGGAATTCACTCTCCATCATATAGATGTCAAGAGTGTCTTCCTCAATGGCTATCTAATGGAAGAAGTATTTTTCAAGCAACCTCCAGGCTTCGAAAGCAAGGAATATCCTGATCATGTGTACAAACTTGATAAGGCACTTTATGGACTTAAGCAGGCTCCAAGAGCATGGTATGAAAGATTATCAAAATTCCTACTTGAGCATGGCTACAAGAGAGGTAAAATTGATAATACTTTATTCTTGAAAGAAAAGGGTGAAGATCTCTTAGTAGTTCAAATATATGTTGATGATATAATCTTTGGAGAAACTAGTGATAAGTTAAGTTAAGAATTTGATAAGCTAATGGGGAGTGAATTTGAAATGAGTATGATGGATGAGCTTAATTTCTTTTTAGGCTTACAAATTAAATAAAACTAAAATGGAACTACGATCCATCGGCAGAAGTATGTAAAAGAGTTGCTTAAAAGGTTTTAAATGGAAGATAACAAAGATATTGACACTCCTATTGCAACAGCCACAAAGTTGGATGTAGATGAACACGGTTCATCTGTTGATCAGAAGTTGTATATGGAAATGATTGGCTCTTTATTGTATGTCACTGCTAGCAGACTTGATATTGTTTTCAGTGTAGGCCTTTGTTCTAGATTTCAGGCAAATCCAAAGGAGCCTCACTTGACTGCTGTCAAGAGGATCTTGAGATACCTAAAAGGCACCACTGACCTTTGTCTATGGTATCCAAAAGGTAGTAATTTCAATATGGTAGGATATGCTGATTATGCAATTTTTCTTGTGGATAGAAATAGCACCTCAGGTATAGAACACTTTCTTGGCTCATGTCTTGTGTCTTGGACTACCAAAATGTAAAATTATGTGGCCTTCTCTACTACTGAATTTGAGTATGATGTAGCTACCTCATGTTGTGTTCAACTGTTGTGGATCAAACAGAGATTAATCGACTTTGGGATTTATGTAGGTTGTATCCCTATCTTTTGTGATACCACTACACTAGTGCAATTAGTTGACCAAGAACTCGGTTCATCACAAAAGGACTAAACACATAGATGTAAGGCATCACTTTTTGAGGAAGAACTATGGAAAGGGGTTGATTACTTTGGAGTTTTGTTCTACTGACCAGCAAATAGCTGACATTTTTACAAAATCTCTAAGTAGAGATCACTTTGAAAGGAACGGGTTAGGATTAGGGATGATTAAGATCACCTAAAAGGACCAGTTCAAATTCATAATTAAAAAAAGGAAAAAAAAATATTTTTGGTTAGTAAATTTATAAATTCAGTACATAATTAGATTAGATTTTGCTCAGTCTCATACTTTCATTAGTATACTCTTTTACCATGTGCTAAAATGACTCATTAATCTCTAATGTTATTACCTCTATTTCTTGGAAACTTCAGACTTACACAAGAGATTTCTCAGTGAAGAACCTGGTTCATCAAGATTACTTGGTACATAATCTCCACTCTACAAAATTTGGAATAATTTTATCTGGATCATGATTAAGAGGAGAGTCCCATTTAATCCTAAACCCTTATGAACTTATCCGTTATGAAATGAACTAGTTTCGTTCAAAAAGAAGTCCAAAACCACATTAAGTGCCTAGATTCTAGGGACACTATTCAATCCTTTTTCAAACTGACTTGCAGTTTGATTAGACTTCTGAAAAGGTTGTCTTTAATCAACCGAACTCCTCTACTTTATATTGATTAGGCTTTACTTGTTCTTCACTTGTAAATTTTCAAATCTTCAAAATTCTCTCCAAATTCTCTCATATTCCAATCATACACAAACTCATTCTCTAAAACTCCTAAACATAGAAATGGCAAACCCTTCTGAAAATCTATCATCACCACCCAAGGAAATCACACCCACACCATGTATCACAGATTCAACCACACCTCAGTCTAAGAAAGGAAGATGTAAGATGCTTGCTCGCAAGACTGTGGTTGGGAATGAGTTATCCAAGATAGTAGATGAAAAATTGAAAGCAAGCCAGGCCCAAGAACCCCATAAATCTGAAGAATCATTCAAGTCTGCCATTGAGGGAGAAGAAATTATTTCTTCTAAAATAGAACAAGTAACTTTTGGCCCAAATATTACTACTGAAATCATCTTTAAGGTCACTGAAAATTTGGAGAGTAGATTCATTCTGGTGAGAAGTGTGGCTGGGGTTGAGACTACTGAGTCTGGGAAAATAGGTGGTATAGATAAAATAAGAAAAGAAAAGGAGAGTGGGGGTGTTCAAGGTGTTGTGAGGGGTATGGGAAAAGGAGTGGTTGAAGGTTCATCAACTCCTGCTAGTCTGACTGAAGAAATAGGAGCAATGGTAGTTTGGAGTGAGGAATCCGATGGAGAAGAAGAAAATGTAAAAGAAAAAGAGGGAATAGGTCTAGAGAAGCTGTTGAGGGGCTGGTTCAATTAGGGAAATATGTTCCAGAACCTATACCATCTGACTAGTAAACTGAAGAAGGTGACTGACAGTTATAATCCCAAAAAGAAAAGGAGTTATGGAGTCAAAGTTCCTGGCACTACTAGGGAAAACAATAAGAGAAAGGCCGCCTTTTCTATCCCTGTAGAGATTCCTCCTACAAGAGGAATAGTTACGAGGAGTCAGAAAAGGCAGAGTGAGGCTGAGTTGGAAAAGGCCTTAGAAGAAAGTAAAAGAAAAGTTACTGCTAAAGGAAAAAGGAAGGTGTTTGAGCATGTTGAGGCTGTTGAAATTGACGAGATGAACCTGGTCCTTCGAGATGAAGAGGAGATAGAAGAAGTGGAGGTTGTGACTCCAAAGTCAAAGAAAACCAAGACTTCCACAAAGAAGTCTATTTCAAAAGCTAAGTCAGCAGAGCCATCTTCTTTAGCTAAAAGGACCATGTCTGCATTAAAATCAAGAAAAGTGAAAATAGTGGAGGAAGAGGAATGGAGTAGAGAAGAAGAAGAAGAAGAAGAAGAAGAAGAAGAAGAAGAAGAAGAAGAAGAAGAAGAATCTGATGCTGGGAAGGACAAGATGATTAAGTTTAGGAAGAGAACCGTCTTGAAAGGTAGACTCCTCGGGAACTTGGAGGAGGAAGGTATGGTGATGCTGCTGGAGAAGTTACAATTTCAAGGATGGAAGGACATGGTCCTTCATATGGATGGGAAGTTGTCCAGAACTGAGATTTTACAATTCATGGCTAATTGTGAGATCAAGGATGGTAGGGTTACCAGTGTGGTAAAGGGGGTGACAGTGAGCTTTGATGCTAAAGAACTGGAAGAGATCTTGGGTGTACCTGCTGACAGGTACAATGATTATAAGAAGCTCAAATGGCCAAGTCTAGAGAATCTCCCTACCGCCCTTGCCATTACAAGAAATTTTAGTGATAATAATAAAGCGCTAAGCCCAAGTCTATCTACATAAGTGAGATGAAGTCACCCCACAAAGTGATGTTCGAGTTTGTGAACAAAGTTGTATTGTCTAGGCAGGAAAGGAGGCACACTGTTACATTCATGGACCCGGTCCTTATGAATATTTGGACAATGGGAGGCAAATTAATTAGCTTGGATTCATCATCCAGCTTCTTGATAGGGTTATGACTGGCACCAAAACTCACGCCATACCCTATGGTTTTATTCTCATGGTTGTACCTGCACGCTTCAAGGCACCCCTTAAGAAATGGGAGGTTGGTACACGCAAGGATCATTTTGGGATAAACACTCTAACTGCTTGTGACTATGAGATCCAAACCACTCCCAAAGAACCTGGTTCATCCAAAAAGGTACCAGTGAATAGCAAAGTACGAGCCTTGGTGCAAGAAAGTTGGATTAAGAATGCTGAAATTGATACGCTGAAGAAGAGGTAGACTGAAGTGGAGTATGAGAGAGATTCCCTCTGAGATGAGCTGTCAAAAGAAAAGGAGAAGAATGATGGCATTCTTCAGGATATGCTGAAACTACTTCAAGCCAAACACATGAACCTGGTCCTTCCCAGCCTTAAGCCTTCCTAGCCTAGTATAGATCAACTAGTGACCCCGTTTGGGATTTGTTTTTGTTTCTTTTGCTCATGATCCAGTGTCTTTATTTCTTCTTATGCTTTGTGGTAGGATCTTATCAATCAAATAAATTCATTGTTTTTTTCTCTAATTGTATATTGATATTTCTTAGATGGATAATATCCTTAGATTGATAGATGATGATTGACTCCATGATTGCATTTAAAGTAGCCCCAGTGGCCATGTGTAATTTCTAAAATCTGGTTATCTAACAATATTATGCAACTTTTCGATGATACCAAAAGAGGGAACTAGGTGTGCTTTTACTATAGACTGTGATGTTTATAACCCAATGAACCTGGTCCTTGATGATAAGTGACTTATAAAGGTAAAATATTCTAACATTGTGTTGATGTTGAGCTGAGTTGAAACAGGGCCTACGCTTATGAAAATCACCGATTTTGTCATCATCAAAAAGGGGTAATTTGTTGGCCTAAGTGAAGTTTGTTCTGAAGATTGACAAAGGAACTCGAGTATGAAACAATTTCATCCCAGTGTACACAGACACGGGCAGATTCGAGCATAAAGGATGCACGTGAGGGAGATAAGCTTAACCTGTTATATCTGATATCTCGTGATCTAAAAGGTTGCATAATTGATAAGGAGAAGGAATCCTTACTCAAAGATAATACTATCCAAGATAAGGAAGGAGTTCGAAGTTGAAGTTAACTAGAACTCTTCTACCAAGGAAGAGTAGCGTTAGAACTCTAGTTATTTATTAATCTACTAACTCTATATATTGCAAGATGTTCTTATTTTACAAGTACGCACAAAAGCTGAAGTTAAACGTGAGTTGAGAGCGAAATAGCAAGGTATTTTGCAAGCAATTCTTGTGTGATTCAAGTGTGTGAACCTGAAGCTACATGAATCAGATAGAAGAACCGATTCCAAGTGCCTGTCTTTTATTCTACTTTCATTGTAGTATGTGGTTTTCAAATTGTATCTTTCAACTTTCTCTAGAAGCAATTGTATTAGGTACTCCGAGTATTCAAGTTAGAGTTAACTTGAAGTTGTCGCAACAGTTAGAGGTCGGTTGCAACAACAGGATTAGAGTTAATCCTTAGGTTTACAAAGAATTTTGTAAATGTTGTTTTGGCTCATTGATTTAGTAAAATACTTGTGTTCATTGAGTTGAGAGCGAAATAGCAAGGCATTTTGCAAGGCAATTCTTGTGTGATTCAAGTGTGTGAACCTGAAGCTACATGAATCAGATAAAAGAACCGATTCCAAGTGCCTATCTTTTATTCTACTTTCATTGTAGTATGTGGTTTTCAAATTGTATCTTTCAACTTTCTCTGGAAGCAATTATATTAGGTACTCCGAGTATTCAAGTTAGAGTTAACTTGAAGTTGTCGCAACAGTTAGAGGTCGGTTGCAACAACAGGATTAGAGTTAATCCTTATGTTTACAAAGAATTTTGTAAATGTTGTTTTGGCTCATTGATTTAGTAAAGTGTTGGGAAAAATCCTACCGAGTAGTAGGTCGTGATTTTTCACCTTTTGAGCCGGGTGTTTTTCACGTAAAAATACTTGTGTTCTTTACTTTCCGCTTTACTATTTCAGCAACAGTAGGTTAAGGAACATTTAGAAAAATCAAATCCTTTTATAATCGGTGCACACAAAAATTGAACACCACACAAATCACCCCTCTTTTATGGCATTGACGTATTAAACATCACTCCCGCAATCTATATAAGTGTCTTTCAGAGAATCGACCTTCACTTTTCTCCCCACTGAAGGCGGTGGAGGGAAGCAATAATATTACAGTTCAGTTAGTGGATGTGTCCTAAATCTGATCATCAATCCCTAGTGGGAGTAACAGTGCGTTTTCACTACATTCCATTTCGGGCACAAGAAGAAATCAATAAACTTGGCTCACTAATACAAAGCCAATTTTGTCGAAACAAACAGTGAAGGCCCGAGTACATGGCAGCAAGCAGTGAGAAGAAGTTGATGTGACAGAGTTGTTTAAAGCTTAAAAATAGGAAAGAATGATTCACGAGTCATGACAATCCCAGTTATCATTTTTCAACCTTCAATGGGACACAAAATAATGGCATTGTGGGGATGCTAATGGCCATAAAACAGTGCCTAGCAATTTACCTAAAAAGACCTATACTTGGATGCACAATAAACACATGCTAGAATTTCTGAAACTTTGCAAGGAAAGTGATCGCCATAGGTTGAGTGGAGAAGGCGGTTGAGTGAAAATATGATCTGGATATTGGATTATGTGTCAGTGCAGCAATTAATTATCTGATCGATCTGTTGCATAAATAAACTTGATTCATCACAAGTACATGAAGTTTCCTAGTTCATGTATTCGAAAATTTTTGTAAGGACGCATATATGGTCTACTGACCATATATGAACTTGCACAACTTTGCAAGTTTATAAAGAAAGACTAAAGAAGTTGAAACACGAAATCGGTTTGAACTTTGACCATGCATGCTCAAGCAATCGTTTTATAACAATAGAATAATTTCTGATTCATTACTTAATTGGAAGACGTGATAATTAATTACAAATCTCTACGTAGATTTCTAAGTCTTGTTCCATCATGGACTGCGCTGATTTTCGCTCAAATTGATCTAGGAGTAATTTTGCTAAAAATATTTTAAAAACAACTCTTTTTTATTCGATACATTATTTATGATCATAACAAAAAAAGTCTTATTTAATAATTAAATAATTCATAAGAAAATAACATATAGTATTAATTAAAGCTTGATAAGAGTTGGACGGATTGAAATATGATCCAAATTTTAACCAGTTTTGACCCATCTCATCTCAATCCAACTAACTTTTGTGCGGCTTATTGAATCAGCCTATTTTGTCCTGCCTAAAATCAGATCAATCCGCTCATTTGAGCTGAAGGTGTTTTAGCAAAATGGAGCGTCGGAAGACCAAATAAGATTATATGTTCTCCGAATTCACTACCTGAACAAGCTAAACTAAAACCATATAGGTTGGATCTCATTCAGATGGACAGGAAGAATCTATTTTTGTGAATGCTTATAGGTAAAGTTTTTGTATAGACAGGCATGTTTTGGAGTCAAGGATGTTCAATATCCTCACTCCTCGTTACTGCATGTAACTTTTGTTCACTTGTGGAAGGGACACGCCGCCATACTGCGAAATTGCAGTTAATTAAGAAAATTAATAGCGGCATTGTATAGTTGAGAAATGGAGTGCTAATTTGACTAATTCTTGGAATAGTAGTATACTTGTAATGGGATTAGTGGGATAATTAATGCGTACGTCGTTCTGGATCAACTGGAGCAAAATCTCATAGTAAACCTAGATGTATAGTTACTTTACCAACTGGTGATTTTTGTGAGCTTTATTTCGTGCATTATCGCTTACTGTTCTATATCGGACATAAATCTTATATATGTTCACTTTATGAAAGGCAAGTTAAAGAAGACAAATTAAATGATACTAGAGAAAAAAAAAAAAAAAGATAATTAAAAGCTTGCATTTTAGATGTTCTGCGCCTAAAGATTGTAAAGTCACGTGGAAAATACACTCTCAAAGTTTCTTCTTATCCTAAAGTTATGAATATATTTTCCTACTTCAGACAAGTGAAATGATTTCATCTTGGAAAGTGCCTGTATGATGCAAAGGTTCCACTGCTGCTTCATTGGATATATATTGACACACTTTCGGGGCGGTCCGTACATAAAGCAAGTAAAGTAATTGCTTTAGGTCCTATATTTGTGGAGATTTTATTTTTCTTTTATACCTAATAATTCATATATAAATTTTAAAAAAAAAGTTATGTGAAGTAAAAAAGTTTGATATAAAGAAAAGAGATGAAGGATTTGTAACTGCTTTGATTTCTGTCAAGGAAATTGCATTTGAAATTAATATCGAACCCGAATTTCATAAGAAACGTGTGATATATAGGAAGAAACAATTTGAGAAGAATGTTAATAGTGAAATTTCAAAATCTCTCGAAGAGTCCTTTAGAGGTGATTACTTTTTATACAGACTCCCTACTCCATAATAAATGACTTTTTAACCTTTGTTGTGCCCCTTAAGAATATACGGACTCCTAGAACAAAAATATATTTTGACTGAATTATCCTTAATTAAAATTTATATGTTGTTAACTTGACACATTGAGATCTATAAATAAGGTCAAATTTTGGAAAATAAAATTAATTCCTTCTCGATTATATAAAAAGACACTTATTTTGTACCAAAAGAAGCAAAAAAAATCACTTATTATGGATCGGAGAGAGTAGTAGACAAGGTTATTTTTTCACTTTAAAATACATTTGAACAATTAGAGGCATATGAAAATATTTTTAGTTTTCTATTTAGAGGAAGAAACTGGGATCACTAGTTGATGGAAATTTGAAAAAATATTGCCTTCATCATGAATGCTCCTTAAATCATAATAATCAACCCGATATTGATAGTTTGGATTTACTTTCTGAATTAAAAATATTAAGAAAAATAGTACAGTTAGAAGATAATAATTTAATTGATACACTCAATCAGGTTTGATTATTTTCAAATGCCTATATTACTTATAGAATAATGTTAATAGCCCCTTTTACCGTTGCTTCAACGAAAAAAAGTGTTTCAAAATTAATATTAATAAAACCTTACCTAAGATCAATAATGTATCAAAGATATTAAATGAATTAGCTATATTATCAATTGAGAAAGACTTACTAGGAGAAATTGATTATAAAAAAAATTAATAATAACTTTGCGTCTAAAAAGAATTAAAAAATAGACTTCAAATAAAAAAAAATATTATTTATTAATAAAAAAGTTAAGGTCCCTCGTAAAGTTTGGATTTAGGCCACAAAATTGATTGGACCGGCTTTCACTGTTTCCTCAAAACCGTTTAATTAGTACGTTTTATTTAATGGTTGTCCTTGTCACATTGGCTTTTTATGTACTTGATGGACTAGTTACACTATGAAGATAAGAGTTTTTTAGGGGCCAAATATCTTCTATCAGCTTGGATTTCCAGTCTCAATCCCGGATAAAAAAAAATTAAAAAAAGAACGGTTATCTCAGTAGATTGATAACCAACATAAAATGAGTCAATTTAAATAAAACTCTCAAATATGACAACACTATTAGTCTTCATGATATGTTCCAATGACATAAAGATAAAGTATTGGTCTACATATACACGATTGTCAAGCTAATGTTACACATGAAAATGGAGCACATCGAACAGCGCAGAATTTTCAGAAAAAAAAAGAGAAGAACCAAATCAGACATGCATCAGCCAAATCAAACAGTACTATGTATGTCGTGTTGGTAATATGTAATGTGATATGACTATATTTCCGCAATATTAAGATGATACAAAACATTTGAGCACGTGTTGCATGCGACTCGAACTAAAAAAAGAAATGTCATGCATGCTTATTCTGCAGGCTTTCAAGGTGGATCAAATGGCATTGAGCCACAGAATGTGCATAACCCTGGCATAGGCTTCATCATATTAGGGCAGACAGTGGCGGAGCTAGAGGGGTCGAAAGGGTTCCTCCGTACCCCTTCGTTATATTATACTAGGTCAATTTTTTTTAACGTACTATATAAAGTAAATGATGAAATCCCTCGGTGAAAATTGCTGACGACAGATACTCACACCATTGCTTATCTAATAAAAAAAATGCTCAAATCTAATTATGGCTTATTATATGATATTAGATGATGGCTTAATCACTTGGACCCCTCCACATGACTGCGGATGAGAGAAATCCCAGTTAGTAACGACTAACAAAAGTTAATTTCCCTTTCCCTCTTTTGTACTTAGCTCCTAATATATAGGACTAACCTAGACTATAAAATTAAATGCTCATCCTGATTTGTGCAGTTGTACAAATTAAAGAGGAAAATTAAGTGAAGAAGTTAATTAGAATCATCACTCTCACCCATCTCAGAGATGTTCGACAGGGTTGCTAAGGCAAACGATCACCTCCACAGAAACCTAGAAAGAATGAAATAAGAATTTGAAGCAAAGCTGTACAGTAAGAAAAGATGAGGAGGAGGAGGATGAGATATGATGAAGAGTTGAAGGATGATATCAGGTTCGCCCACATGCATGATTGTTTACATCAAGATTTTATAGGTGGGGGTATATTTGATTTATCAATATTGTAGACGGGGTAATCCTGACATTTAAGGGGATTCAGTGATATAATTAATAGGAAGAGAAATGTATATATTTTATGCCGCTTCAAACAATAATGACCGATAAAATATTTGTATATATGTGTATTATATACATATTTAATACACTTTTTGGCTAAAGAATACAATTAATTTTTTATATTTTGTCCAATTAAAAACCACACATGCTGAAAATTCTACAATATTAATTCTTGTCGAAACAAACTTTATGTAATTGATACAGCATACATACTACTATTCTGGATCAAGACTATTTAATTGCTCTTTCTAAAAATTGGAAGAATGGAATGGCTATTCTTGTCGTTAACAATTCCTTTCTTTGAGATATACACATAAGTTATTCTTTAATTTTCCTATGAAATGTTTCTTATCCGTTGATAGATCTAAAGCTTGTGCCATTGTCTTTTTCAGATTGAATCTTAGTTCTCCCACTACTAAAAATTCGGTAAAAAGTGATTAAATTTTTGCGACTAAAACTGGTTTGTCGAGAAAAGCAACCACAGTTAGTCGCTAAATTGAAGGAAATTATTAAAAAATAATTTTAAATATATTAGCGACCAACCTTGGTCGCTAATTTGGCCAAAATATTGACCGGACTGGTCAGACCTTCTTGGTCAAAGAAATGTTGAATTTAGCGACCAACTTTGGTCGCTAAAGTAGGACCCAGTTATAAATTTTAATAATTATATTATTATTTTTTAAAAATTATAAAATATTAATAATAAAATTTAAAATTAGCGACCAAAGTTGGTCGCTCTTGAAAGGGGAAGAAAGTAGNTAGAGACCAACTTTGATCGCTAATCTGGAACTCAGATATATAAATTTAATAATTATATTATTATTTAAATAAAATTATAAAACATAAATAAATAAAATTTAAAATTAGCGACCAAAGTTGGTCGCTTTTAAAAGGGGAAGAAAATAGAGACCAAGTTTGGTCGCTAATCTGGAACCCAGGTATATAAATTTAATAATTATATTATTATTTAAATAAAA
>ML436607.1:27917-45674 GCA_005239525.1 Nicotiana knightiana | reverse complement strand
GGGGGGGGGGGGGGGGAGAGGTGTGCTAGAAAAACGAAAAAATAAAAATTTGAAAATTACAAAAAAAAGTAAAGAATTTTTTTTCTGCGCGGAGGGGGGGGTGGGGGAGCAGAAAAACAAAAAAAATGAAATTTAAAAAAAAAACTTTTTTGGTGAGAGGGAGTGGGGTTAGGTGGGTGAGTGTGGGGTGGGAAAAGTTGAGAAGGAGTTTTGAAAAATGTGTTCCTTCCATATCACTTCTCTTGATAAGGAAAATATTTTTCATAAAGAAAATATTTTCTAAAATATTTAAGCCAACCAAACATGAGAAAATTAAAAAATATTCCTTCATACCAAACACACCCTAATAGTGTATTGTTTTTGTTATATCAATCCAATTTTTTTGTTTCACTACCTCATATATAATATAAATCAATAAATGCATTAAACTCTTTTTCTGCAGAATTTGTTTTTCTTTTTTCTTCTAGTTTTTTTCCTTTGACAAGGTTAAAAAATAGTTATGGAATTTTTAAAATTTACCCCCTAGATGAGGCAATTCTTGAAATGGGGCCAAATTGGAATTGTAACAAAATGAAGGGAGGACTGTTCCGAACAGACATGTCGAACTAGAAACAGAACAAATAGATCTCAAAAAACCCTAGTAAACCCAAACCTCCATTGCCAAGACAGCAAATTGCTGTAAGATTTCTGATAGCAAAAATGGGGGAATCAGAGGCCAAAGCAGAGACAACTCTGAAAGATCAGGGCAATGAATTCTTCAAAGCTGGGAACTATCTCAAAGCTGCAGCTTTGTACACTCAAGCCATCAAGAAAGACCCATCAAACGCCACTCTTTACAGGTTCATTTTCACTATTATTCAGTTGCATTTTTCTGTTAATATTGTAACCTTTCTTGTGGTTTTTTTTTTTACAGTTATGTGTTAAAAGTTGTCATTTTGCTTGTGGGTTTTGTGTTGGCTACTCCTTTAGTGGCGATTTGTTTCATCAAGAAATAACCTCTGCATTGCAATCCCTGCATTAGTAATCTCTGCATAACTTGTCAAACCAAACGACCCATTATGGATTAAAGTTGTCATCTCGCTTGTGTTTGGCCATTCTTTTGCTCTTTTTCTAGTTGTATTTGTTCTTTATCTACTAATATGGCTTTCTTGATTGACTGTATTTCTGCTATAGAATTGTTAATGGACATCAAAGTTATATTGATATTGGAGCTAATTAACTCCAATAAGTTAAGGGGCTACCTACTGATTATGCAGTTATTTAAAAAATAGATGAAACTTAGTGGTTTTAAACAAAGTACTGCCAAAGTAACAAGTGCCTTTGTCCCCAAAACACTATTTTTACATGTAAAGAAGTGAATGGAATTTGTGGTTAGTTATGTTTTTCCTTTCCTTCAATTGAGAACCTGTAAACCACTAGCCTGCAGCAAAAGTTATGTTAGTTTCTATATCAGTAAACTTTTCTTTACTTTAAGATGTTGCCATGCATGTAAGTTGTGAGACATCCGTCTTTACTTTCCCCTCCTTTGACTCTACTACAGAAAGCTTTGAGGTCCTACTTCAATGATGTCATCTATGAAATTCCTTAATATTCCATTAAATATATTGATTGTACCCAAGGGTGTGGCCTAAAGCTGAATGAGGCCTTCGAGGGATAAAAAAAAATGCTAGGTCATTGTTTTCCATCTGCCTAAACCTTTTGTGTGCAGAATTACTGGTACTTGTGCCGGTGGAGGTATTAAATACCCAGTGAAATAGTCAAGGTGAGCTGACCTAGATGGCATAGTTAACTATATATTTAGATTGATTTTATGTCATCTCCGATGGACCATATTCTAAGCTAGGACTTCCAATTGGGGCAATAGCACAAGTGTGTATGCTACATTTTTGGTTAGTAAATGATATTAAAGTCGCACAGTATGTTTCAAAAGTCCATTAACTGCAATTTTAGGATCTTCCTTTGGTTGATAATTGCTTATGTAGCTATTTACCACCTTAGACATAATTGGAATTGGGAGGGGTTGAAGCTAATTTCTGATAAACGTGGAGGAAATCCTTATGTAACTACTAACTGGATTCTCGAACAATAAAACAAGAGAGAAAATCATTTGAGAAGGAAGTCTAATAGAATATCAATCAATCAACTACACCTCAATCTTACTGACTCTCTGTCGACTTTATAGATTGTTATTAAATTTTCACCTTTATTTAGGTCAATTTACTCGAGGGATGAGAAGGAGATATGGATACGCATCCGGGAGTAACTATTAACGGGAAAACTCATATAATATCACCAAGAAGAGAGAGAAAGAGAAAGAGAGAGAGAAATCATTTGGAAAAGAACTCTGATAGATTTCTTTCAATAAGTACACCTCAATCTTACTAGCTTGGGTCGGTTTTGGGAATCTTCTGTAACTTTTTTCCTTTATTCAGGCCCTTTGATTGCAATATTAAATAATTTGTGTTAAGACAATTTAGGGGTTCTTTAAAAGTAGAGTTTCTGTAACTAAAAAAGTAGAGGTTCTCTAAATGTAATATTTGTTTTATAAGGTAATGTATATTGACGGGGAAATCTATAGAGTTGGTAAAGATTCTCTAGAAGAGGAAGATCATGTGTCCAGGATACTAGGTGGGTAGGAACTAAGCACGACACGTAGATAGGTTTAAATTGTGGTACTCAGGAGGTGCGAAGGGCAAGAATGGAGTAGATATTTTGGTCAATAGAGAACTTAGGGAACTAGTGATAGAGGTTATGAGGGTAAACGATAGGCTGTTCGCTATTAAGCTGGTTGTTGGAGGTCTTACTTTAAACTTTATTGGTAGCGGGCTTGGACGAAGAGGTTAAGAGGCACATCTGGGAGGATTTGGATGGGATGATGCGTGTTATTCTGCACACTGAGAAGCTATTCCTGGAAGGAGATTTCAATGGTCACATCGGATGACTTCCAAGGGTTATGACAATGTGCATGACAACTTCGGTTTTGGTGATAGAAACGATGGGTACTTCGCTATTGGATTTTGCGAAAGCTTTTGATTTTGATGATAGCTAACTCGAGTTTTTAGAAGAAATAAGAGCACTTGGTCACTTTCTAGAGTATGGTAGCCAAGACCAAAATTGGTTACCTATTCTTCAGGAAGAGTGATACAGGTTTATGTACAGATTGCAAGATTATTGTCACGACCCAAATCGATGAGTCACGACGGGAACCCGGTACCTTACTCAACCGAGTACCGACATAACATATCTTTTCGTATCATGCTATCATAGGTAAATGAGACTGAAAGACTGTCGTAGGATAACTAGAATAAAACATGTAATACCAATTTATACATAACACATATGGGCCTATAAGACCAAAATGATCACTCGTATACTAAACATAGGCCAACAAGGCCATACAAGCTTTCACGTACATGACATCTGTCTACAAGCCTCTAAGAATACATAATATCATAAAGGCCGGGACAGGGTCCCACCATTCCAATCAATATATGTTCTAATCATACTGACCAAAGAAGCAACTCCGGAGCAAATGGAGCGCACCAACACCTTCTGCTGAGTTGATAGCCTACTTGGAGGGCTCTCATCCTGTCTATCGGGACCTCTAATATTGCCGCAAAAGGAACTCTAATAGAGTATAAAAACTAAGTCCTAATTCTTTATATAAAGAAGCTAAGTCCTAATTAGGGTGGAAGTTTATATAGAGAATGCTAGATTAGTCACCAGTAATTCTTAATCTTCTGCTAGGTTATTGTGTTTCAGATTGTTTTACGTCTTCCCTCTACGTATTCTTGCCTTACTAAGTAAGAATTTTGTATGAGCATAATATTTACCCCCTCAGACATTTATACCTCTACTGATATTTAATTAATAAAGTGCTACCAAGTGGAAGGTTTGTAATTGCTATTAAGGGATCGTTTGATTCACATGCTAGTTGTCCGAGGATTGTAATGCTCAGATTGTTTATGAGGTGATTGATAATGAAGAGATTTGTTATACGGTGATTAATAATGAAGGGATTAATTGTTTTAAGATGAAGAATACTGAACGGATTGTCATACAAGAATTGCTTACATTAAGGGCATTTTTTCTCTAAGTGTTTAATCCCTGTATTGTTAATACATGTATGCTTATTTCACATTTTATCCCGCATAAGATATGACATAGATTCCAGTATAACTTAATGCAAGTATTATAATTAATATCTTCAACCAAACACTACATAAAACTATGTAGACATTAGTTTTTCTTATACGAATAACCAAACACTGCATACATTATGCAAGGATTATTTGATCTAATCCCCTATAATCAAACATGGTATAATTTTATGTTGTAATTATTTTTCCAATGACTCCAACCAAACGAGCCCTAAGTGAAAATCATAATTCTATCTAAAACTTTTTCATTGGATGACTTAATTTTAATGCGTCTTTGTGATCTTTTGTCGTGGTCAGAATTTGCTTTCTAATTCTATCATTATATCGACTTAGTGAAATTGACTCTTGTTCCTGATATGTTTTTCACTTAATTCAACTATGTATAGCAATCGTGCTGCAGCGTTTTTGCATCTGGTTAAACTTAGCAAAGCACTTGCTGATGCCGAAATGACGATCAGTCTGAAACCAGAGTGGGAAAAGGTATACTTCCAGAATTTGGAATTTTTCACGAATGCCCTTTAATAAGTAAAAAAGATCATACACCACTAGCAGGAAACAATGTGAACGTGTTATCCAGCAAAGTTTATCTCGTAATAAAATGACTTGATTGCACTTGTAGGGTTATTTCAGGAAAGGATGTATACTAGAGGCTATGGAACGCTATGATGATGTATGTATAAAATTTTTCCTCGTAATTGGAAAACTTTCATGTTCCAGTGTTGATGTTTATCAACATGATGTAGGCCTTAGCTGCTTTCCAGATGGCATCAAAATACAATCCACAAAGTTTGGAAGTATCCAAGAAGATAAAGACACTTGCGCAGTTGGCAAAAGATAAGAAGCGAGCTGAAGAACTTGAGAACATGAGATCCAATGTTGACATGGCAAAACATTTTGATACATTGAAACCTGAACTGGTTAGTGGTCTTCTGCATCTATTTCCTGAGACATATATCTGTTTCAGAATGTTTATTCGAGCTCTGATGTATTTTCCAGTCTCTATGATTGCTGATGCACTTTTTAACTATGGTTTTGGTCTTATGGTATTTTTTGTTCATGCAAGCGTTGACATAAAATCTGTTCTCCTCATGCAGGTAAGGAACTTGTTGCATCAGCAGCTGTGTGATATAGCCCTAAATCGAATTTCTGGAAAATGTTTTTCTCACGAAGTTCCGCATGAGATGTACTAAGTTTGATGCTACTTTTTGCAGTCTGAGAAATATGGAGCTGGAGACGGCAGTGAAGAGATTTTCTCTTTCCTTGTTGAAACAGTAGAGAATGCTGTTAAGTCATGGCATGGAACTTCAAATGTGGATCCTAGAGTTTATTTCCTTCTGAACAAGGAGAAGACCGACACGGAGAAGTATGCCCCAGCTGTTAATATAGACAAGGTACTTCATATTCTTACTGATTGAAAAGTTCTCCTCATGGATATTTTTCCAACAATTTCGGCATAGTCACCGCCCCGCCATGAACCTTCCTTCCTCTGATATTTCTGAATTCAATTTGTCAGTTGTAGGTTACATTGTCAGTTGCAGTTGGAATAGAGCTTATACTATCTAATTGTGTACTTTTTATCTCACCTGCTAGGCTTTTGAGTCGCCCCATATGCACAGCAGTTGTTTTCCATTTCTTCGACAGTATGCTGAAGATTCTTTCTCTCAAGCTTCATGTTTAGTGACACCGAAAAGTATCATATCTTACCCACAGGTAAATTCAATCACTGAATCCTCTCTCGAAAGAGGCAATTGCTTGTAATAACACAGATAACCCTCTTAAACATGGCTTTTCTTATGGATTCACACACTGAAAGGCATAAATTGGTTATAAGCTTTATTCGAATGTAACCAATAATTGATCTTAACTATGTATTACAAGAAGCATCCTAGTTCCGCGTAGAAGTTCTGTTAGAAGCCTTGTCAGGTCAAAATAAAAATCTGTTAGTGACTGTAATTGTGTCAACTGCTTTGCGTTTGCTCTATGCTTTCCTGAATCTCAAAGATTATTGATGAATAATTGGATGTTGGTTCTATGCTTCCATTCTACTACTAAAAACCTAGAGCAGAAAGCTTGAATTTCAAACACAAATGTACTGAACTTCGTAGCTTCACCTTTAATTTGTTCTTTGTTCTATTAGCATCTTTAGTCTGGTTCAGACAAACACAGGCCAAAGGAATTTGAAAACAGAATGAAGTTGACTTGTATCTCTTGGAGAGTGAGTTAAAGGTGATCCTGACAGATGATGATTTAGCCTGATGCAAACAGAGGCAACATTGAAATCATGTAGTATTGTTTTTATCAGCAGTTATTGCAATTGATCTGTTTTTTCATGAATCATGATTTCAATTTGTGATCTTACAGGTTTGGAAAGGCCAAGGATCGAGGAAATGGAAGCATGGACAAAATGATGGATTTTTTGTCCAATTTGAATCACCTTTAGTACGGAAGTTGTGGTTTATCCCTAGCTCCACTGAGAAAGGAAAAATCTTATGCAGGTATGTTTCCCTTTCTCTTAGCCAAAGCACAAGACACGTACAGAAAAAGTGGATGTCACAGTCACAGGCATGCATGCACCTCATTCTATCTTTAATAAAATACATAATAAACACGATTATTCTTTTCGTAGCATATATAAGTAAGCACCAACTTATCAAGTGCTAAAAAGGGTAATAGCTTACAAGTCATACAGTCCTGTACATCAAGTATGGGCGAACCTCTTGAGATGTGATATTTGTTGAGACAACAAAATAGCAATTCAACTGAAGGTGCATATCTGGAATTCCTTTGGCCTGTGAAGCCTGTGAACATTTCAGGATAACTCTTATCTTTCATGACTTGCGCAGCCATCCATCTGAACTTTTCCTAGTATCGTAGGATTAAGCAAAACTCGGAAAAATACCTAAAAGTCTAGCAACTTCTTTTAGTTAATTTATAAATTGATATCTATTTGAATATTGATATCTTTTTGGATAATCATGCTAGTCAAGCAAATAGAGCTTCTTATATGTAGTTTTAAGTGTGTGCATATGTTTGTTATTCTACGGAATGTATTTTCAAGTTTGAGGCATATAACCTTGAGTTAGCTCCTAAACTCGATCTTCAATCATCTTCAGGGATCCAGTGCCTTTGGACATTAGCGCACATGAACTTCTTCCTCGTATATTCAAGCAAGTATAGTCGTGGCTGTTGCAGTTCCCTTTCTTGGGTCAGCTTTTTGGGGAATCTTACATGGGAGAAAATGGGCTTATTATGGATGACGAGAAGCAAGCACCTGATTTAAGTGTCCTTTCACTGGGGTCTATATTCTCCTTGGACGGGGGCAATACGAGCAAGCTGTCAGAGTGCTCCGGAGTTCGTGCTTATCCTTAAATTGGTGAGGGTTTAGTTAGCTGTCAAGATATCAGTTATTTTTGAAGATTTCATAAAGTAGATTAGGATTTCCTAGTGTTGCATTCTTCGTTTATTCTCGTTTCACTTTCACATTGTTTGGCTGTTTTGTGCAGCAGTGAGTTTTGGTTAATACTCTTAAAGTAATTTTTCCAACCGTTTTCGAAATGAGACTCTTGTATATTTGCCTTATCTGGCTAGAAGTAAGTAATGTTGGGGTTGTTACCTTATCTTGGTTGAACTTCCTATTTCTTGGATATTTTGGTTCAGCTTTGTATATTTCCTCTTTCCTGTTGTGGGACTGGAAATTTTCTTAGGCTTATTGGTAGCTATTTTTACTTTCTTTTATTGTTTGGAGTTTGGTTTTCTTTTTATTTTTTGGGGGTGTGGGGTGCAAAGGCGTCGCTTTGGAGGTGTTCCAGCAATCAATCTCCCCAATGTGGTTCGGCTTTTCCCTGAACAGAAGATTAGTGTACTGGCTTCCTTTTACACAACCCTACACTATAGAATTGTATAGTCCATTCTGCTTCTAGGGTTAAACAACATTACATGGACAGTTCCAGATAGCATTTCTATGTCCTTGTAGAAATGTATTTCAGAAAACTATGCATTTCTAGACTTGCTAATTTCTTAAACAGTATGTGTCTTTTTCACTGGTTAAAATACTACTTACTCCTTCTGTTTCAGTTAAATTACTCTTTTCTTTGATTATAATCTTACATACATTTTGAAATTACTTTTAAATATTAAAATTATCATAGATTATCTAGATGAGCACATTTGTTCGAAGAATTTCAGGCATCGACGTCCGAGAATAGATCATCTATTTGGTAAAGAAAAAAGCTGACTAAAGCCCGATTTAAGCTGAGTTAATTGACTAAAAGTGATGCATATGACTTGAAATGTGCAATTACCAAAGTCATTGATTTTGGAACTTTATGTGAAGAAGAGGAATTCTTCTGTTGGAGAAGAGAATAAAATAGTAGAGGTCAGGTGTGAAACATTATAGTAATTTTCATTACCTTAGCACAGATATATGAATTTGACAAAATTGTAACAGGGTAAAGAGAAAAGGAATAGTAATACATTTTGATTATTTTAATTTAATTGGGATCATTGATCTGATTTATGATTATACGTCATGTTCTGGGATTGTTGAAGATTCAATTCTCTTGGATTGGAACTTGCAAGTGTGAAGAATATAATTGCATGCATTAACAGCCTCCCCAACTGTTAAATAGATCCATTCCTTCCCAATTGTGTCGATGAAATTTGACTTATCCAGCTTCTTCATCACCTCCCCTCCAGGGTTTGCCAATAAAAGCTACAAATTGGACAAGATGTCTTTGAACATAACTGAACTGTTCCCGTAGAGACAACTATAAATGGTAATACGATGTTTCACTAGTAATAATTGTTAGTTTAGGCAATATTTATTATACCTTTAGGCATCGTCTATCTGCATTTCTCTTCACTTCCTCAAGCATACTAATTCCACTTGTATCAATGTTTCCGACAGCTGCATTTAAGAAGATTAATTAAGTGGTAAAACATTAACTATAAAAAAATCAAATTAATGTTTGATTCTCCACATACATTTTTGTATTGAATGAACACTTACCACTCATATCCAATATGACATATTGCAGCTCCATCTCAGTTGAAGTCCTTTGCTTCCCTTCTTCTTCTTCATCTATCCATCTTGAGATCCTAATGTATTTCAAGAAACCATAGATAAGTGACTAACTAACTATTGTGCTGAAATCATCACTAAATTGAGATGAATTAGTTACCTTTCCCTCAAATAACTTGCATTTGCAAAATAGATTGGGGCATCAATGTGTATGATGAGAACTCCAGGAACACTGCTTGCTGCTGAATATTGTTCAGTGTTTCTATAGGTCATTGAGTTAGGTATTTTACCTAACACAAATGTTTTTGGCCTTGCTACAAAGAGAAATATCCTAAGTAAAGACATTGCCACCTGAATGAATCACACACGAATACACATAGTTACCATAAGAATTAAATTACAACATTCTCAGTGCATATTAAAAAATTGTATGCTACTTACCGCAACTATTAGGCCAACTTCAACGCTACCAAAGACAACTCCAATGAAGGAACAAATGCAAACGAGGAAATCGTATTTGTCAACTTTCCAAAGGTGGATAGCAGCATTGTAGTCAATAATGCCTAGCATGGCTGAAATTATAATGGAGGAAAGCACAACAAGGGGTGTGTAATAGAACAATGGTGTTAGCAACAACAATGTTATCATCACTGCTGTTGCCATTACTATGTTGGATACTGCTGTCTTGCATCCTGCATTGAAATTCACTGCCGTACGTGAAAATGGTCCTGCAAAAGGAAAAACAAATGGTAATGGTAATAGTAGAAGAAATCTTACACAAGCAGACAACTAAATTCAAGAATGTCACCCCCTAGGTGTGAGCCTAATTCTTTTTTTTTCATACGCCAAGTACGTGAAAATTCTGGTAATGTGTGGTGGTGAAACGAGAATTCATGGTTACTTATCATATTGAATTATATGACCATCTCATCTACAAACTTAAGCTGCTATACTAAATTATGTTTTCAATAGTCCACTCCCATCCCTAGAAACTTGAAGGAAAAAAATAAGATCTTTACGCAAATAGCTGGCTAGTTTCACGGCTACTTTTTCTAGCCGATTATACACTGATAATACATATATATTATATATTTGGTTGATTGGGGTATTATCACTTTTAGCCCCCGCCAGAAACTATTTACATATGGTAGTCGAAAAAGTGTATAAAATTTGTATAATTTTTGTATATAACATACTAAATGTATATATATATATATATATTCAAAACATATACAAATTTTATACATTTTTTCGGCTATTATTTTTACAGCGGCTATACAGTGTCATTTTCTCTAGATTTTATTATACATATACTACACAATTGCACTAGTTTTAGTTTAAGTAATTGAGTGGACTGCTATTTAGGTTACTTCTTAAAAAAAGAAAAAAAACAAATCCTAGTTGACGAGGGAAATTTGGGGGAGGGGGGAATGTTATGGGCTTGGTAATGGCTTTGGACTGGGCTTTGTGTTCTTTTTTGTACAGTTGTGGATTGGGCCAAGATATGTTAGTTTTGAGTGAAAGAGTACCTGTGGTTAAGTAGCAAGAGGTGCAAGAACCAGCAATATTCATCATCCCAAAGGCAATCATTTCTTTGTTTCCATCAATGTGATAGTTCTCCACTATGGCGAAACTCCTTCCAACTGCTATTCCTTCCTGTAATGTTTAATTTCATCGGTTAAAATAGGTAACTAATTAACAATATACGCCAACTCCTTCCAGCTGTTATTCCTTCATGTGTGATATATATACAACAACAACGGACAACTTCTCAGTCCCAAACAAGTTGGTGTATGCAACATATAATATATTTATATAAATTCAGAATAAAAAAAAAGCAAAAAGAATAATTTAAAGATAATGTAAGAATAAATTTATGTATGTAGTTAGTTAATTCCTTAATTTAAAAAATATATTTTAAAAATGCCTTTCTGGAAACTAAAAGCTGCTAGTTGTAGTCGACGAGTCACCAATATATTGCCGTGTGTTATGACTTATGACACAGACACAGGAAGTATATATCACTATGTTAGTTTCTTCATGCATAATTTATGAACATTTATTCCCGTCTATTTTTTTTTTCTTTTCTCACCTTTTTGACTCAAGTATCTTCCAAACGATAGCTAGAATGAGGACATGAGAATCTTATATAAATCAGAAAGTCTAAGACCGAATCCAAATTAGTATGACAGACAAATATGTAAAAAAAATTAAATAACAACTGCATGTAGACATAATGTACTTACAGCCATGGCGATGACACCAGTGACGATTCCAGTCTTAATGGCAGTTGTAAGATACTGCGAGCTAAATGCCAGTTCAGAATACGATGGTGGATTTATTCCCTTTTTCAAGTGCCCAATCTGGGAAAATTCAATCCAACAAAAGTCCAAACATATTCACAGGTTAGCCGCATGTACGTACTACTGTCTTATTATACTTGCAAGGTAAACCTCGCTAGAAAAAGTTAAATCATACAAAGGGACCAACATGTGGATCGGACGTCACTAGTCACTCACCATTAATTATATTTATTCACATGCATAGAAATAGATAATTTAGCACTGAAATATAAACATATTAAATCTAATTTCGATGTAGAGAAATCAATTAATTACCACTTGAACCCCATTTTTTTCAGCATGGGTGAAATAAACAAGAACACTTCCCAAGATCACAGATGTTAGAGGCGCCATACAACTTATCCAGAAGAAAGCTGGCTTCTTTTTGCTCTGGTATAGGAATTACACCACACAATAAATAAACAAGTCCATTAGTAAATTAATCCAGTGAACTTGAAATTAAGATAATAGTATGACATAATGAGGTTTTTAGCAATTGAAATATACGGTGAAAATAAATTCTAGGAATCATTAGAAATATTTTATACGCGAGTTTGAGTTAATCTTAAGGTGAAGGAAGTCTATAAATGTATCACATGCTATGAATAGAATCACATGATATTTACGGATATAACACAATAGTAACATATTTTATAAACTATAAATATGTAACAGATCTACCAAAAGTGAGTATAAATTTTAAATTAAATTAATTTACTTACAAAATATCTGGTCAGCAAGAGGAAGAAAAGAAAACAACAACCTAGGACTCCACTTTCCCATCTCCACTGTAGCAAATAATCAATAAAATTAAACATATTAGAATTAATTAGAAAGAGAAAGAAAAGAGCGTAAAATATTGGAGGCTAACTAGAAGTTATTATTTTGACCAAAAAAAAGATTTAAAAAATAAAATGAGATAGTGAAGGAACCTGGTGTAATTGGCTAAAGATGGAGCACATGACACTGACAATATCAGTTTCATGGGTGAAATGAACAAGTCCAAGAATTCCTTTCAGCTGCTGTAAGCACACTACTGTGGCTGCTCCTCCCATGAACCCTAATATTGTTGCATGCGATAGAAAGTCCACTATAAATCCTAGCCTATATCACCATCAGAATACTTAGTGTCTCAATTTATATTATGTGATGTAGTTTGACTCGACACAAAATTTATATTTACTACTTCTTCTGACCTTAACAAGCCTAAGGACGCTTGGAAAACTCCAGCAAAGAACGTAGCAGTAAATACCAACTGAAGATAAAGCTTGGGATTATCGTGAGGATTAACGACTCGGCCAAGCATTGCAGATATGAGAAGTGATGGAACTGCCACATTCCCTATTGCCAAATGCTTCGAACTTCCCAACATCGCATATACCATCGGTGGCACAAAGCTTGAATCTGCATTTCCAAAATATATATATTTATCAGATCAAGCACAGTGAAAACTGTAACCAAATCTGGAGTAGTACGTACGTGCAGGCTATATATGGACTCCACGTACGTACCATTTTGTAGCTTACATATATCAATAATCACATTATATAGTAATTTTCTTTTGGTCGGTAATTGGCCATAACCGATCAAGTTGGTCGGTTTTTCTGTTCGGTATTTATCGGATTTCTAGTAATGTGCATAAAAGTCAAGAGATTTTAAAGACTAGATCGTAGTATCTTCAGTAGTTGGAAAGAGGGTAGCTTTTGTATATGTATGTACTAGTTCCATGTCCAAAGCTAGATGCATGATTTCGAGTATTTTTCAAAGATATGTATTTGATGAATTTTAGAATATACTATAATTAAGTAGTTACTTACAAAGTCCAATAACTGGAGGCAAGTTAGCCAAACCAGCATAGCTTATCCCTTGAGGAACAGCAAGACTAGCAATTGTGATTCCAGCAATAAAATCAGCTTTGAAAAGCTGAAACGTATAACGAGAAGCCCAATCGAGGATGGGGACAAAATACTGCAAACCTAAAGCAAGTTTCTTGGTAAGTGGCTGCTTCTTGAATTTCCTAAAGGGGTCATCAGGAAATAATGTTTCTTTCATACAAGATTTGAGTGTCTTCAAGAATGGCTTTGGTGGTGGGATTTCTACATTTTGATGTGAATATTGATCATCAAACTCAGCATTACCCATATTTTTAAGTATTTAGCTAGATAGAAGAAGTGATGATGAAAATCAGTCTATTTATAATGCATGTGATGATGCAATGAGAAAGTGGTTTTGGTTTCTTATGCATTGGGACTTTGAGGATGTCTATCAATTATATATATATAGAACGGCCAAGAGGAGGTGGAGTACTGCCTGTTTCCTTTTGCTGTGGGTCCCCTTCGGGGGATCCTATTGACAATCTCACAACACAACACCAAGGTTGAGAGATTGATGGGACACAGAAATATCACGAGTCAAATTGATAGTCTCCTCGTCTATAATTAGAGGTCTCAAATATAAGCTTTGAAAATAAAAAAGCTCTTGACAAATACTTCTTCGTTTCAAATTTAGATGAGATAGTTTATCTCATCACGAAATTTAAGAAAATTCTTTTTTTTTAAATTTGTGTTCTTAAAAATTTAAGGGGTAAAAGTTTTGTAAGGTCATGACATTTTTGTGGTTATAAAAGATTTTCATTAAGAGTAAAATAAATAATTTAAAGTTGAATTATTTACAATTATAAAAATGTGTCATCCTTTTTAAAACGTTCTCTTTACAAGTTCGAATTAGTCAAACCAGTCATGGACTTTGAATATTTAGTTAAGTAAAAACAGTCAGTTTGATTGCTTTGATCAAACTATGGTGTATGGTGTGAAGTTTAGGTACAATGAAATTCTACGTACCATATATAATTTTGAGTTAAGAAGATCGTCAATACACGCGAGAGACATCGTTGTACCACCTTCAATGGTGCATCATACTTTAACTTTAATTTCAATTCAATCAAGGAATAATTATAGTGACCACGGGGAAGGGAAGGAAGAAATGCGAGAATCTTGGAACAAGATTTCCCATTATTATGAAATTGAAACCACTAGAATGTGATAAATTTTCGCACCTGGTATCTTATTTTTCTATTTTTCCCCTCTTCTTCCTTCTTGTGGAAGAGGTGTAGGAAGTGGCACAAAGGTAATGGCGGATGTAGAGTTCAAGTACAAAGTCATTTGCATTAATTTTAACAATGTTAGAGTTTGAACCCCTAAATTTAAAGCGTAACGAGCTTAAATATAAAAACTTAAAAATTGAGCCATCAAATTAAAATTACGAATCCGCCTCGACATAAGGGTGATCAAGAAGAGGAGTACCACGTGGCAATCAGTCAACCGCTTAACCACTCACAAAAACTTATGGTATTCCAGCTAAGTGTAAGGTCACCCTGTCTCTTTACGTGAGGCAGCAAGTAGATTTTAGAGCTCAAGGTTTTGTTGCCTACCTCCCATTTAAATATGTACGTGGATAAATCTAATTGGTCAGTAGAGATCCACTGGGTAAACGTGGCATGTGGTGGACTAAGGTGGAAGAGACTCAGGCATAAGTGACATAGCCGTGGGAGGAAGATACGTGAAATTAGGAATTATATCAACTTTTTGTCGAATATTCGTTATTCTTTTGTGCAAGTATCTGATCAAACTTAGTTTATTAAGATAATTTGAACTTTTAACCGGCAAAAATGTCATTACCTTTTAATAGTGAATTATCGGTGTTTAATTATTGTTTATACCAACTAGCACCTAACATGCGTACTGATATTTTTGGTCAAATTATTGAGTTATTACATGATTCTTCTTATTTGATTTAATTTGATTTTTCACTACCATTAATAAAACAATTCTTTACATATAACTCAAGCTGCAATGCTTAGAGATGGACAATTATTAATTGTGGACTATCTTAGGATTAAAGAGAGATCTCGAGCATCTTATTTCGAGCTAAAAAAACCTTAAAATCTGACCATACATATTGGATATTATACTGGTTAATTATTTCTTCAAAATATCCTATGCTCGGAACAACTTGTCCAGCTAATCCAGATTCACTCTATACGATATTCATGATTACGAGGCTTTTAGTACTCCCTACCCGAACAAACTCTATTTTGAAGACCTGATTCTTCGATAGTAATAAGAGTTACTGTTTTCTCTATTAACAAAATTTAGTATTATAACATGCGCGTGCGGAGCATGTAAACGAATAAAATTTGTATCAAATTGTGATCCGATTTTTTTTCAAAGTGTCATCTTACTCAATAAGGAAAACTCTACAATCGGAGTATAGAAGCGAAAATTCTGGAGAGAAGATATAGATAGAATTGACTGAATGGTTGAGTGAAGGTAATGTGTACGGTAAAATCGAAAGGCTCGATTATAAGGGCTCGAGGGCGTACCTCAAAAGCAAGTCCTCCCCGAAAGCAAGTACGCATCGAAGTAAGCCGGGGCTCGAGGAAAGTGTAAACCGATGGATCGAGGTCAGACTAGATCGACACCACAGTACAAAAATAGCAAAATATTCGCACTCAATCGTCAATCCCAGAGAATCTCGGAGCCGGTAGAGCTATTGGCGGTTAATAATGTCAATCATGTATCTTACTGAATCATCCCTTATTTAGGATTCCTCTACTATATAAAAGGGAACCCTATTCATTTGTACGGATCCATCATCACAATTATCACAACACTCTAGTTCTTGCTCACACTGCTGAATACAAAGCTCTATTATTTACTGTTAATTCTCCGTATTTGATTTGTTCGCATTATTATTGCTATTCTTACTGTTCTTGGCAAAGTATTCTCGAATCTAGTTTAGATCGAGGTCGACGGCTTGTAATTATACAGGTACGATTCATATAAATCATTTAATTCATTTATTGGCTTTACTATTTACCAATTAACATTGAATTGGATCGCATATCCTTATAACTACATTACAAATTTAATTGTTACTCGTATTTCGAGGTAGACAGTTTGGCGCCAACCGTGGGGCTAAGGATAATAGAGATTTTTCAGTGTTAATTCTGGTATAACACACTATTTTACGCTTGCTTCTTGCCAAGAATTTTGTTTCAGGATAAATCATGTCAAACTCACAAAATACAGCCACGCATAGTGACAACGACTTGGGACTCCATGGTAAGGCTGTAATATGGGCCGGGCCGGGCTAAACGGATCCGGGTTCTGGCGGGCTTGGGTCAGGCGGGCCCGAGTCAAACGGTCCTAATGGGTGGAACCGGCCCACACGGGCCGAGCCCACGAGCCCAAACGGGCCTAAACGATCCGGGCTATTTTTTTTAATTTTTTTTTTATCTAAGGTAATTTCTTGTAAATCTTGTGACATAAACCTTGTAATTCAAATTTAAACACAAAAATAGTAAATAGATATTCAAACTTGCACTAACATTGCATAATAAATTAATAATACTTCAAATTAATTCAACAAACTACAACATTAAGCATAATACGTCTAATAATTTTAAAATAACACAAGTTTGAAATAAACTTAAAATCTTAAAGCGTAATTATAAAATTTTGTGGTTAAAACAAATTTTGGGGGCCAAATGGCTATTCTTTTAAAAATCCAAACGGCTAGTTTATGAAATTATAGCCGTCGACTATTTTAATTTTTTATGTAATTATATTATCTTATCTAAGGCAATTTATTGTAAATTATATTATATAATTATGACTTATGTCTTGTAATTCAAGTTTAAACACAAAAAAAATGTAAACAAATATTCAAGGAAATGCCTTATAATTTTTATTAATACGACATTTAAAAAAATGACAATATCTTTCTTAGTTTCCGCCCCCCCTCCCCCAATTGAATGAGCACAACAAGGTACTAATACCACCATTAAAAGGAAAAAAAAAACTAATCAAGATGTTCCAAAATACAAGTTACATATTAATCTACATATTATCTCTAACAAATTTCATAAATCCTTCAAGGTTCGGAGGAATTTTCGTTGGTGGTGGCGGAAAAGAAGCTTGTTCATCACCGCTTCCGGGCAAAGCAGCATCCTGCGCAAGTTCCGCTAGCATTTCTTCATAAGCTTCGTCTATCTCCGGTTGTGATTCAAGTAGTCCAAAATTTCTTCTTTCTGAACGGATCCAATCTCTGAAGAGTACTGATTTTTCCAAGCTCTCCCTCATAGACGCTCTATGATCACCGATTTGAAGTCTCGCTTGACTGAAAGCGCTCTCCGATGCCACTGTTGAAGCTTGAATACTTAAAATATCTCGAG
>ML436607.1:0-27841 GCA_005239525.1 Nicotiana knightiana | reverse complement strand
TCTATATCCAGTTGTGATTCAGCAAGTCCAAAATTTCTTCTTTCCGAACGGATCCAATCTCTGAAGAGTACTGATTTTTCCAAGCTCTCCCTCATAGACGCTCTATGATCACCGATTTGAAGTCTCGCTTGACTGAAAGCGCTCTCCGATGCCACTGTTGAAGCTTGAATACTTAAAATATCTCGAGACATCCTTGAAAGAACCGGATAGTGTTTTTCTTTGTCCTTTCACCATTCCAAAACATTGAAGGTGCTGTCGGGATTCTCTGTTTCAAGTCCTTGCGACAAATAAATTTGAAGCTCATTTAGTGCTGAACTATCACCAATATTATCACCTTGAGAGCCCCTAAACCCCGTCCAAGAACTAAGTGCTTTTAGTCCCGCAGATCTTTTAGATGACTGCGAGCTAGACGAGGTAGGAGTTGGAACATTTGGTCTAGCATGATCTAATGCAACTTGATAAGCATTATAAATTGTTTGAGCATTTATTTTAATTGAGGTTTTTTCATCTATAAGTGTAGCATATTCCTCAGTTAAAAGTGGTAAAGCATTATAAATTTGAGTATACCAATAGTGAGGACCTCCTAATTTCATGATAGGATTTAACATGGCTGCAACACCATAAAGAGGGGGAATAGGGAAAAAATATTTTTTAAACTTATCTTTCATATCATCAATAGCACATTGGTAAACTACCCCACCTTCTGAAAATTAAGTAAATAATTCTGCAAGTGATGAAATATAAACTAAACAGTTAGAATAGTAGCATAATATTGCCCAGATAATTCATTTGTAGCAACATGAAAATGTTCTAAAAAATCTAGAAGAATTTTAACATTAGACCAATCTTGATTTTTAAGGTGTTCATCATCATCATCATCATCATCACTAACACGGGCATTATACGTTGCCATTATTGGGTTTCTATATTCATATGCAACAACTAAACTTTCATACAAGTAATTCCACCTAGTCGGACAAGGTTTAGGAACCTTTCTTTCTCTAAGGCCAAATTCATCACTTTTTTTATAATATTCTCTAACTCTACTTCTACGGTTTGAATAAAAAAGCCAATGAAGAGCGAATTTAACCTTTGCAATTTCAGCATTTAAAGTTTACAGACCATCANACTAAACTTTCATACAAGTAATTCCACCTAGTCGGACAAGGTTTAGGAACCTTTCTTTCTCTAAGGCCAAATTCATCACATTTTTTATAATATTCTCTAACTCTACTTCTACTCTTTGAATAAAAAAGCCAATGAAGAGCGAATTTAACCTTTAAAATTTCAGCATTTAAAGTTTTCAAACCATCACCGACGATTAAATGGTAAATATGACAAATACATCTAACATGAAAAATATTACTAAATGCAGGACTTAGTGTAGTTGTAAGAAATCCTTTAGCATTAGTGTTACTAGAAGCATTATCCATTGAAACTGACATATTATTTTATCTCTAATGCAAAAATATCTACAAATATCTGTAACTGTCTTAGCAATAAATTTACCCGTANGTTTTCAAACCATCACCGACGATTAAATGGTAAATATGACAAATACATCTAACATGGAAAATATTACTAAATGCAGGACTTAGTGTAGTTGTAAGATAGCCTATAGCATTAGTGTTACTAGAAGCATTATCCATTGAAATTGCCATTATTTTATCTTTAATGCAAAAATATCTACAAATATCATGAACTGTCTTAGCAATAAACTTACCTGTGTGACTTGAAGTAATTATTCTATAAGCAATAATGCGTTTTTGCATTATCCATTCCTCATCAATCCAATGAGTGGTAACAATAAGATAATCACAGTCATTACCATTCCTACCAATATCGGTTGTAATAGAAATGCGATTACCAATATGAGNCTTTATAAGTAGGATTATAAATTCTTCTAATATAATGGACAAAGTGAGGGTTAGAGGGAAAACTATATGGTAAGCACATAACAGTAATCATTTTTGCCAATTCTTCACGATGTTTATTTGGATCGTAATACAAAATGCCACCGGTAACAGTATTAATTCCCGGCTGAACTAGATTTGAACCGGTACTAGGGTTAACCTGAGTACCTACACTTGTCCCCTCTTACCTAGATTTCATTTGAAGTAATTTAGCTTTATCATTAAGGTGTTTCATTATGTGTCTTTTCAAACTAACCATACCGCCACAATCTCCAATAAATTTATAAGACATCAAGATCCCACAAGTTTTACACTTAGCCTTATTTTGATCTCTTAGTTGAGTAAAAAATTGCCAAACAAGATATGTTTTGGACCGTTTAAAAGGTTGTCTATTAAAAGTAGGGGTTACTACAGGAGGGTCAGCCGGGGCATCATTTGGATTATTATCAGTTTGGTTAGCAACAGGACTAGTAGGTGTATCATCTAAATCCGGTTGCGTTTCATCTAAATCAACATTTTCCTCTGGAATACCATAAAGAGCATTCATATATTCATCATTTAATTGTGAACCTGGTGTAAGATCATGTATAAATTGACTATCGGTAAATTGAAAATAAGGGTTATCACTATCAAGAATAACAGGTGGAGGATGAGGGGTAACAGGTCTAGGTCGGGGAGCTAGGGCCGGGGCCGGGGCCGGGGGAGTAGTAGTAGCTTGCCTACTAGATTCACCAATTTTAGATTTTCCCTTACTACCAAACATTTTTTTCAAAGAAAAGTCCATATTAATTATAAGGAAAACAAATTAAACAAAAAAATCTATAATATTAAAACTTAAGAGTTGGAACGAGTTTACCGAATTGACGAACAACTTCTTGAAAATTGTATACTGTTGAAGACTTGAATACTTCAATTCACCAACTTCACAATTTTACACAAATTGCAATAATAAAGTAAGCAATTATAGAAGAAAATTAGAGAGAAATTGAGAGAGATTGATGATTTTGTGAGTAAAAATGAAAGAATGAGGGGGTATTTATAGTTGAGAATAGGGAAAAAGTCTAATTATAAAAAGTTTGGGATTAAAACAAAGTTTGGGGGAGAAATGACTATTTTTAAAAATGCCAAACGGCTAAATTAAAAGGCCAACGGCTAGATTTTAAAATTCTGACCGTTGGCCATTTTTTAAATAATTTCTTTTTTTAAAAAGAGCCGTTGGGCCCGATTGAACCGGCCCAAGACCGCCTGCCGTTCCCGGGCTAAACGGGCCTGGGCTCACGGTTCCTACCCTAAGGCCCACCCCATATAGGCTCTGAGGCCCGCCAAGACCGGACCCGCCACGGGCCGATCCGTTTAGCCCACATGGACCACGGGCCCGATTCGGTCCGGGTTCAGGCCCGACCCACCTTCCAACCTTACTCCACGGGGAGAACGAGAATGTTGTCGCTCCAGGAGTCGAGGTCCCACAAGCTAGTCTCGGAGGAGCGCCACCCGCTAACCCGGTCGACGTCGGCTCACACATTGCTTTGAATGCAGATTTAGGCGGAGACCCCGATGGAAGTGTACGTAGAGAAGGTCGAACGCACGGTTGAGGTACCCAGGGAAGAGGAGATGAAGGTGTTAGTCTCCAAGTCATATTTGAAATGCTGCAGGCCCAACAGAACGATATTGCCCAATTGCAAAATCAGCACCAGACTCCGAATAGGGTCGAACAAGAAGCTACTCGCCATACCGAGCCAGTGCCTGAAAGATCAGATGACAATACTTCGATGACCGACCCTGTTATAATGATAATGCTCGAGGAGCTTATTAAGAGGATAGAGTTGGGGGAGAATAAGATTGAAGCCAACGATAAGAAGGTGGAAACCTATAACTCTCGAGTTGATCAGATTCCGGGGGCACCACCGATCTTAAAAGGAATGGACTCCAAGAAATTTGTACAAAAACCATTTCCTCCAAGTGCGAATCCAAAGCCCATACCGAAGAAATTAAAGATGCTCGGCATACCAAAATACAATGGGACCTCGGACCACAATGAGCACGTTACCTCTTATACATGCGCTATTAAAGGAAATGATTTGGAAGATGATGAAATCGAGTCAGTCATGCTGAAGAAATTCGGAGAGAACCTATCTAAAAGAGCCATGATTTGGTATCACAACTTGCCTCCGAACTCTATTGATTCATTTTCCATGTTGGCAGACTCGTTTGTAAAGGCGCATGCCGGAGCTATAAAAGTTGCAACAAGAAAATCAGACCTCTTCAAGGTAAAGCAGAGGGAAAACGAGATGCTACGAGAATTTGTATCTCGATTCCAAATGGAACGTATGGAGTTGCCACCAGTTACTGATGGCTGGGCTGTCTAAGCTTTCACACAGGGACTGAAGGAGAGGAGTTCGATCGCATCACGCCAACTGAAACAAAATTTGATAGAATACCCGGTTGTGACTTGGGAGGATGTTCACAACCGGTGCCGGTCGAAGATTAGAGTTGAGGATGACCAACTGGGAGCCCTCTCGGGTTCAGTATACCCGAGCCGGTCGACAGGTAAGAGCCAAAGAGATTTCAACAGAGAATCAAGGCCAATAAAAGATCGATATCAGCCGTACGCCACAGATAGAAGAAACAACCATACGAGACGTAATTCCACCCGTAATGATTGAAGAGGTGACCGAGGACATAGTCCTCGGGGACTCATGAGTAAGACTGGATTCAATAAGTACGCGGATCCCACATAAGCACCTCGATTATCAGAGTATAACTTCAGCATCGATGCCTCGGTTATCATATCAGCCATTGGAAGGATTTAAGACACTAGGTGGACAAGGCCGATACAAATCGATCCTTCTCAGAGAAATCCTAACTTAATGTGCAAGTACCATGGCAACACGACCACAGGACCGAAGACTGCAGGCAGTTGAGAGAAGAGGCGGCTCGGTTATTCAACGAGGGTTATCTTCGAGAATTTCCTTAGCAACAGAGCCAAAAATCACTTCAAAGAGAGAGACACCAGCAAAAAGAATGAGGAAGAAAAACCTCAGCATGTTATCCACATGATCATCGGTGGAGTCAACATCCCGCAGGGACCTGTTTTCAAACGCACCAAAGTGTCAATTACAAGGGAGAAACGGACCCGAGATTACATGCCCGAAGGCACCCTTACATTCAACTACGAGAGGTAGAAGGCCTTTCACAACCGCACAATGACGCCCTGGTAATTTCTATTTTGTTAAATAAAGTTCAAGTTAAACATGTTCTTGTGGATCTAGGTAGCTCGGAAAACATAATCAGGTCGAGCGTTGTAGAACAGCTAGGCCTAATTGATCAAATTATGCCCGCATCTCGGGTCTTGAACGATTTCAACATGGCTAGAGAGACAACGAAGGGAGAAATAATCCTACCAGTAAACGTGGCCCGGACCCTCCAGGACACGAAATTTCACGTCATCGAAGGTGACATGAGGTATAACGCACTGCTCGGGAGGTCGTGGATCCATAACACGAGGGAGGGGCCATCGACCCTTCACCTAATGATGAAGTTCCCAACAGAGGATAGGGTGAAAACAGTTGACAGAGAGCAACACGCTGCAAAGGAGATGTTTGCAGTCAAAGAGGTGACACCGATACCAGCATCCTCGACCTCAGAAAAATCGAGCGTCAAAGATAAGAAAGAAGCCAAATAGCAATCACCGCCCCTAGTCTCGACCAAAGTGGATAAACAGGTAATCGAAGATGATAAAGAGGATTTTCTCACTCCTCGAACCTGCGTCATTCCTGAAGAATCGGATGCAACTAAGTCAACAGTCGAAGAGCTGGAACAAGTGATACTCATCGAGTATCTACCTGAACGCAAGGTATATCTGGGAACGGGGTTAACCCCCGAACTTAGCAAAAAACTCATTCAATTTATTATTGATAACATGGATTGCTTTGCGTGGTCCCATCTAGATATGACAGGAATCCCGCCCGAGATTACAACTCATCGGTTGAGCCTGGATCCCAAGTTCAGACCGATAAAGAAGAAGAGGCCTCAGTCCCAGATGAAGCACGCCTTCATAAAAGAAGAGGTAACTAAACTCCTTAAAAATAGGGTCAATTCGGGAAGTCAAATATCCCGAGTAGTTAGCCAACGTAGTCGTAGTCCTCAAAAAAAGGAACAAGCTTAGAATGTGTGTAAATTATAAGGATCTAAATAAAGCATGTCCAAAGGACTCTTTTCCTTTGCCTAACATCGTCAAATGAAAGACGCCACAGCTGGCCACGAGATACTTACCTTTCTCGACACCTATTCTGGGTACAACCAAATTTAGATGGACCCAGAAGACCAGGAAAAAACCTTGTTTATCACTAAGTATGGAACCTACTGCTACAATGTAATGCCCTTTGGGCTAAAAACTACAGGGGCTACATATCAACGCCTAGTTAACAAGATGTTCGAAGAATAGATAGGGAAATCAATGGAAGTTTAAATTGACGACATATTAGTTAAATCCCTGCACGCGGAGGACCATTTGACTCATTTGTAGGAAACCTTTGAGATCTTGAGGAAGTACAACATGAAACTCAACCCCGAGAAGTGTGCCTTTGGGGTCGGCTCGGGCAAATTCCTCGATTTTATGGTGTCAAATCGGGGAATCGAGATCAATCTCGACAAAATCAAAGCCATCGAGGACATCACCGTTGTGGACAGTGTAAAATCGTTCAGAGGCTAACCGGACAAATAGCTTCCCTGGGCCGGTTCATTTCAAGGTCATCGGATCAGAGTTACATGTTCTTCTCCTTGCTTAAAAAGAAAAATGACTTTACATGGCCTCCGAAATGTCAGGAAGCATTGGAGGAGCTGAAACGATATCTATTGAGCCCACCTTTCCTCCACACCCCAAAGGAAGATGAGAAACTATATTTATATTTGGCGGGTACGAGATAACGGTAAGTGGAGTGCTAGTCCGAGAAGAACAAGGTACGCAATTTCCAGTTTATTACGTAAGTCGAACTTTAGGAGATGCTGAAACCAGATACCCGCACCTAGAAAAACTAGCACTTGCACTAATAAGCACATCTAGAAAACTAAAGCCATATTTTCAGTGTCATCCTATATGTGTCATTACCATATATCCCCTTTGAAATATATTGCATAAGACCGAATTATCAGGCCGACTGGCCAAATGGGCCGTCGAACTTGGCGGGTACGATATTGAGTATCAGCACCGAACGACCATCAAGTCTCAAATATTAGCATACTTTGTGGCAGATGTTTTGCCAACCCTCGTACCCGAAGTAGAAAAGGAACTACTGCTAAAATCGGGAACCTCCTCGGGGTAATGGACCCTCTTTACAGACGGAGCCTCGAACGTGAAAGGGTACGGACTCGATATTGTTTTAAAACCGCCTACGGGAAATATTATTAGATAATCAATTAAAACTATTAAGCTGAATAACAACGAGGCCGAGTATGAGGATATGATTACAGGTCTTGAATTACCAAAGAACTTGGGAGCGGAAGTAATTGAAGCTAAATGTGAATCCCTACTGGTAGTTAACCAGGTAAATGTCACTTTCGAGGTACGAGAAGATAGGATGCAAAGATATTTAGACAAGTTGCAGATCACTTTGCACCGCTTCAAAGAATGGACTCTGCAGCATGTACCTCGGGAATAGAATACCGAGGCCGATGCACTCGCCAACTTAGGATCATCGGTCAATGAAGATGAAATTAACTCGGGGACTGTCGTTCAACTATCGAGGTCCATAATCGAGGAAGGGTACGCTGAAATAAATTCCACAAGCTTAAACTGGGATTAGAGAAACAAGTATATCGTATACTTGAAAAAGGGGAAGCTACCCCATACCCCAGGGAATCAAGGACCCTACGAACTAAGGCAGCTCGGTTCACATTGGACGAGGATAGAACGTTATACAGAAGGGCGTTCGATGGCCCGTTGGGCATATGCCTGGGGCCAGGAGATACCGATTATGTGTTACGAGAAATCCATGAAGGCACTTGCGGAAACCATTCTGGCACCGAATCACTAGTTCGAAAGGTCATCAGAGCAGGATGCTATTAGGATAGAATGGAGAAGGACGCTATGGAGTTTGTTCTAAAATACGATAAATGTCAAAGGTTCACACCGATAATTCATCAGCCCGGTGAACAACTTCACTCGGTCCTATCCCCGTGGCCATTCATGAAATGGGGCATGGACATTGTCAGACCTTTACTATCGGCCCTAGGTAAAGCTAGATTTATATTGTTTATGACTGACTATTTGTCTAAATGGGTTGAAGCGCAGGCCTTCAAAAAGTTAGGGAAAAAGAAGTGATCGACTTCATATGGGATCACATGGCATGTCGATTCGGAATACCTGCTGAAATAGTGTGTGATAATGGCAAACAATTCATCGGAAGTAAGGTAACAAAATTCCTCGAAGACCACAAAATAAAGAAAATACTATCGATGCCATATCAACAAACAAAACCATCATCCAAAACTTGAATAAAAGGCTAAACGAAGCCAAAGAGAAGTGGAGAGAAAAGTTGCCCGAGGTTCTATGGGCATATAGAATGACATCGAAATCCAGCACAGGGGCAACCCCGTTTTCTTTAGTCTACGGCTCCGAAGCCTTAATACCCGTCGAAGTCGGAGAGCCTAGCGCCAGATGTCGACATGCAACGGAAGAATCAAACCGCAAGGCAATGAATACTAGCCTCGAATTATTGGATGAAAGACGAGAAGCGCACTCGTCCGAATGGCCGCCCAAAAATAATGAATCGAGAGATACTACAACAGAAGAACCAATCTTCGACACTTCAGAGTGGGGGACTTGGTCTTAAGGAAAATCACAATCAATTCTCGAGACCCTAACGAAGGAAAAATCGCTCCTAACTGGGAAGGACCCTATCAGATTCTCGACATAGTCGGTAAAGGGTCATACAAGCTTGGAACAATGGACGGTGAGCCATTGTCAAACAATTGGAACATATCACTTCTCAAGCGATATTATTGCTAAGGTATGGATCTTTCCCTTTTCATTTGCTTAAATATGAGAAACTAACTTATTGCAGGTACCCAACCCAAGAAATCGAGACCTTAGGTTTTAAAGTACGCGTTGCACTCTTTTTCCCTTAGATTGGTTTTTATCCTAAATGGGTTTTTCCGGCGAGGTTTTTAACGAGGCAACAACTATGTGCTACCTGGGGATAATTCAACAGTATCTAAGGCTTCTTTGCAATCAACCTCAAATACTGTGGGGCATCACCTTCGGATGTTATGTAAATGGGTCTCGATAGGAAAAATTTTGTAATGGGCCAAACAGTCGAATGAACCGTGTCCATGTAAAATAGCCGAGCCCCGATAGCAAAACATGTACGCATGTATGAATAATACAAAGAAGTTCTCTCTTTTTCCCAAACATCTCGTGTTTGAAGTAGGGTTTATATTATACAAGTCGTATACTTATGATCCATAGCGCAAAACTAACACTCATGAAGAACGGCCCAAAGGCCGAACACAAACGTACATCGAACACTTGGGGACTGCTTACTCGAGCTATTTAAAGTTTGAAGTTATAAGACCTCAAAGAGGCACCTTCGATATACAGGCCAAGGACTTCACACTCGGGAACTAATTCGAAATATTATCGGGAAACAAGTCCAAGAGACATACCCGAAGGCTACAGCCATATTAAAGACTACGGTCATATGAAAAGGCTGCGGCCGAAATTACGCGGCTCGGAGATGTCCGACTTCCGCCATAAACTAAAGGCCTTCAAATACTTTGAAAAACCGATTGAATAAGGCTAACTTCAGCAACGCAAATAAGGGCTTCGATAAAATCAGCCCCCAAATAATTCAAAGGCTTCGGTAACATCAACTTCGAGATGTTAAATCATCTCAACACAAATAGGTTAAGAAAACTTGGGTTTCGATCATCGAACCCTCAAAAAAGTCAACGGGTATAAAAATATACGCTAAGGCATAAGAAATTTTCACTAAGTCTTTTAGCCGAAGAGGGAAAATATAGCCGCTTTTAGAGGCAAAACTGGCCCAACTTTAGAGACCAAGGGCCAACCTAAAAGAGCCTAAGGGCTGATATAAAAAAGAGCCTAAGTGCCGATAAAAAAGAGCCTAAGGGCCGATATCATGAGCCGAAAGGCCAATACAACTAAATAATCGAGACCACGCTCTCATTTGATTCATAAGGGTCTGGTTATTGCAAGCTTAAACAAACAATTCAAGCTCGAAAACTTAATAATCGTTGATACAACCTAAGGGCATGCCCTATCCTATAAAATTATTCGAGCTTGGCCAATGGGGATAAATCATATATCAGTTCGAAACATGCCGTCCCCGAGATGAACTCCCAAATGAGCTTCGGAGTCGGGGACTTGCCCTAGAAAAATAAAATCCTAAGGGTTTATTTCAATCACAAACTAAGATAAAAGAATACGTAAGTGAAGACAATTAAAACATACAAGGACAAAGAGACATCAGGAAATATTTTTCATAGCACCAAAAAGATATGTACGAAGGGGCCAACCAGGGCCTTACAAAAGGAACAAAAGAAAGAAAAAGCTACAACTTAGTCGTTATCGGGGCTATCCCCCTCGACACCGACTCACTCCCGAATAACTTAGGCAGATGCATCTCCCTCAGAGGCCTCGCCATCGGATCCACTAACATAACCCTCGTCATCGGAGAGCAGAGCGACGACCTCATCTTTCGAAGCTTTCGCTTTCTTGATTTCTATAGAAAGGTCAAAGCCATGAACATGTATCTCTTTGTGGGCCTCTCTCCGAGATCGCTGCCTGGCATGAGAAATAGCTCGAGACAATCTGGACTCAACAGAAGTAGAAATTTTGTGCGCCCGAAGATTGGTGGCCTCGGCGTCGGCTCTGTAGGAGGCTGCAAGTGCCTCCGGTTCGGCTTTAGCCTTAGCAAGGAAGGCTTCAACCTCCTCGGTCCTACGGGCTCGAGCTAGACTTTCTTCCTCCGCACTTCGGAGATGACGCTCAACTAAAGTTAATTGGGCCCGAAGAGCACCCTTCTCTGAGGCGATCGCTCCATGTGCTGCCTCCACCCTAGAGTCTCGGCCTCCTTCACCTTGAACTCTTCTTGGAGCTACAACATCAATTCAGCCTTCTGCTGATACTGCGGAACCGAGAGATCCATCACAAAATTTGAATCGATATTTTACTAGGTTTCAAGGAATTATCTTACCCTCTCGAGGAGCTCGATGTGTTCTTAATGAGCCCTCGTAAGTTCTTCTTGAATGGAGGCAATTTCTCCTCCTTTCAAACGTAAAGGAGTTTCAGGTCATCCCTCTCCTTTGTAAGCCTTTTGATCTCGGCCTCACATTGGGCCAGCTCCGTCCGAGATTTGAAGGACGCCTCTCGATGAAGCACCAAAGCTTGCTCAATGCCAAAAGGGTTAATATCAAATTAGAAAGGGGCACAAGCGAAAAGAAAAGGGAAAATACTTACCCGCTTCAAAAGCGTTGAGCTTCATTGAAAACAAATGACGCATCCGGCTCGGGGTCGTCGTCGAGCTCGTCAAAGTAGTCTCGAAACATGTCTCCCCCTTCATGGCCTATATTCGCATCTGGGGTTTTTATAGCCTGAGCATCTCGGAACTGCCCCTCGGAAAATGAAGGGCCGGGCGGTGAATCATCTATATTTATTTCACCAAACGAATGACTAGGGGAACACTCCTCTCTATAGGGGCCTCGAAGCTAGAACCTTCAGGGGCATTCGCCGATTTTTCAGCACAACAATGAATTTCCTTACCAATCGATGGCTCGGGGACTTCACGTACGTCTTCATACGAGATTGCCCAAACTTGGGAACGAACTGACTCATTCACTGCTTGCTCGAAAACCTCGGGAGCTGCAATACTCCCTCCCTCGTGGGCTACCAAAATGTAGTCGTCATCATCATCTTATGCGTCGACAGGCAAAACGATGATATTGACCTTTGATTTTCGGGCCTTGATTTTCTTGGATTTCGGGGGGTCGGAGGATGAAACCCTTCGTCTTTTCCTCAAATTAGGCGGTTGTGAAACTTCCCCTTCACCAGGCGGGGTGGCCTCATGGCTACGCTCTCTCCGAGACCTGCACGGAGAGAATGGGTTAAAAACCGGTACTCCTACATAAGAGCGTTGGCTCATAGTCATAGGAGCTCACCATGATTCTTAGCTTCCCATCGACCCTTGGCCAAATCTCGCCAGCAATGTTCGGAGAATGAGGAAGTGGAGGCTAGTTGGAGGACTCAGTCTTCGAGGTCCGGGACAACACCAGGAACCAAGCAGAAGCTGCACCACGAAATGGAATTCAGATCAAAGAAGAAAATTTATCGAACAAGAAATCAAACGCCAACAACAAACGGACTTACATTTCATGTTCCATTTCTCGGGGAATGGCATCTTCTCGGCAAGAATCAAATCAGAGGTCTTAACTCAGAAGAATCGACCCATCCAGCTCCGGTCCTTATCTTCATCTATGCTCGAAAATACTGTTTTAGTAGCCCGACGCTGGAGCTTTATCAAACCACCCCGATAGATCCGGAGGCTATACAACCTGATTAAATGATTGAGGGTGAAAATGCATTCCCTCGATTTTGCTCGAGAAAAATCTGAGCAAAATCACTATATGCCAAAAAGAGGGGTGAACCTACCCCAAAGTCACTCGATACTGGCGGCAAAAGTCGAGTATAATCGGGTCAACGGGCCCCAATGTAAAAGGATAAGTGTAAACAACCTTATACATGAGTGGTGATATCCTCATCAGGCGAAGGAGCCACCACTTCTTTGTCTTCCCAATTGCAGTCCCTTTTCACTCGCTTGAGATCGTCCTTAGATATCAAGCAAATGTAATGGGATATGGGTTCACACTGGCCGAGAACTGAAAGGGGTCTATCCACCTTAAATTCGTAGGTCAGTTCGCATAGTCCGGGAACACACTCCTCCACGCGCGGCTCCACCGGCGTCTTGTCGCCAGCCAACTTCAAGGAGGAGCCTCTTTCCTTCCGCTGCACTACTTTGGAGGTCTTAGCCATGGTTGTAGACAAGAAAGGTAGAAAGCAAGAATATGTCTAGCGAAAGAATAAAAGGAAACAAAAAAGGTTTGAACAACGCGAGATTTAATCAAAGCAAGAGAAAAGTTTGAAGCAGAGTAAAGTTTGAAATCAATGAGAAAGTTGGTATTTATAGATTTCAAATGACGGTTCAGCTTTGCTAGCGGCCGGCCAACGGCTGACAAGCATTAATAATTCTTGGGAACCGAGCCGACGGGACATTCCGGTCACACCTAACGCTTATGTCATGAAAACGACTTCTTGGCCAAGGCATCAGGAGCTCAGGATTCAAATCGTTTCTTATTCTTCCATTATAAGAAAAGCGGGACTATCTGTGTACGGTAAAATCGAGAGGCTAGATTATAAGGCCTTGAGGGCGTACCTCGAAAGCAAGTCCTCCCCGAAAGCAAGTATGCATAGAAGTAAGCCCGGGCTCGAGGAATGTGTAGATCGATGGATCGGGGTCAGACTAGATCGACACCACAATAACAAAATCGCAAAATATCTGCGCTCAATCGCCAATCCCGGCGAGATCTCGGAGCCGGTAGAGCTATTGGCGATTAATAATGTCAATCATGTATCTTACTTCCGCAATTAGAATCATCCCTTATTTAGGATTCCTCTATTATATAAAGGGGAACCCTATTCATTTGTACGGATCCATCATCACAATTATCACAACGCTCTAGTTCTTGCTCACACTGCTGAATACAAAGCTCTTTTATTTACTGTTAATTCTCCGTATTTAATTTGTTCGCAATATTATTGCTATTCTTACTGTTCTTGGCAATGTATTCTCGAATCTAGTCCAGATCGAGGTCGACGACTTGCAATTATACGAGTACGATTCATATAAATCATTTAATTCATTTATTGGTTTTACTATTTACCAATTAATATTGAGTTGGATCACATATCTTTATAACCACATTACAAATTTAATTGTTACTCATATTTCAAAGTAAACAGGTAATTCCCTTTTTGCTCACATAAAAAAGAATATCAATGATGTTCAATTATTTATACATAAAATCAAAATATCATTGGTAATAAATTTGATGGTGATCACTTTTACTTAATAAATCAGGGATCTCAAACAGATCTGGTACATATCTAATCCTCAAATCTTGTAAAAATCCTAGTCCTTTCTTGAATTCATGTTACAAATAGAAACAAGTTTTAATTAATTATTTAATCAGAGTCGATATTCTGTAAAGATTCGGTCGTATGAAATGAAAATATATATACTAGATTTGTACTCCTATGATTTATAACTGAAGCATGTATATATAGGAAAACCTGAATGCAAGCTCAGCTGCTCGAGAAAGCATCAGCTACCAATGTGTCTTTCATGTGCCAAATCAACTAATGAAGATGAAGAATCAAGTAGTAGCAACAAGTTGATCATGATGTAATATACTAATAATGTTTTGCTTTCAGTACTTTCAGAAATTAAATAAATTAAAGAGTAGGTAATTAAGAGTAAGTTTCATTCAATTTTTCCTCTTTTGCATCTTTTCTTACTGGTTAATAAAATTAAATAAAATTAAAGACGGTGATAATTAAGGTTATCCCTAGATTCAAATCTTGAAGAAAACTCGAGTCATTTTCGAATGGGCATTATGTCTAAGTGCAGCAAGTAGTTCAGGACTACTCAACCATTGGTTTCTACCTGAAATTAGGTTAAAAGTATTCTTAGATAAATTCCTAGTTGTATGATGCCTTTAAGGATGTAAAACTATCTGTATTTTACGATCTGGGCTTTATTAATTTTTTAGTATCTAGATTTTTTTATACAATCATGTTAAATTTACCTAGAACAACATGTAACTCTCTTCACAGTAAACCCGATGTCAATATGCTATCCGATTAAACTGAACTAATAGTGAAAAAATTTCTTTAACACCATTAATATATATAACTTAAATTCCTTAGTTTTATGTGTTTACCCTAAAATTCGAGTAACAATTAAACTTATATTGTGGTTTTAAGGATACATGATTTAATTCAATACCAATTGATAAACAATGAACTAAATAGATAAATTGAATAGTAAAATAAATCAAACCAGTATTCTTACCAGTACTTCGACCTCGATTCGAGATGGTCTCGAGGTTGGATAATAAAGATAGTAAAGAATGGAATATACAGTGATAAACAATGAATAGCAAGCGAAATACATAGCAGCCTATGTGTGTATTCTTTTTCAGTGAATAATGATGCATTTACAAGTGAATGGGATCCCTCTTTATATAACAGAAGAATCCTAAATAAGCTACAATTATAATAACGGAAATAAATCCTACGATTGGCGTCAATAACCGCTTGATTCGATCTATTCCGAGATTTCCGCCGTAATCTTCGGCCGATTGCTAATATCTCGCCATTCCTTTATTATATCTCACTCAAAGTCAGTCATGCTCGGTCTCGATCTTCAGCGAACACTTCGATTTCCATGTTAAATATTCTATCTTCGAGCTCGGGCCTGGTTCATTACGAGCTTACCTTCGAGGCAGGCTCCCATGCCTATGAAGTCGGATATGTCCCGATTTCGACCGTATACAGATAGTCCCCACGTTTCTTAGAGTAAAATGATAATAAATGATTTGAGCCTCGATTTTCTGAAACCTCGATAGTGATGTCATCCTCATGATGTAAGCGACGGATGTGACCGAAACGTCCCGTCGGTACTGTTCCCAAAATCATTAATGCTTTTCAGTGGGTGGTCGGCTTTTAGCGCCACCGAGCCATCGACGTGAATCTATCAATACACGCTCCTTTGTTAAATCAAGCTTTACTTTTGCTCTAATCAAACTTCTAAGTCTTCTAACCCTCTCCATCTCCTCTTTTTCGCCGCCTGTTGACCCTCCCTTGTTAGCATCACAACCACTAGTTTTCATCTTCTTTCGCCCTTCTTTACCTAAGTCAATAGAGAAAACCTCAAAAACCATACCGCAAAAAGAGAAAGCTTCCTCCTATTCTTCCCGGCCGTCCGGTGACAAGAAGCCGGTGGAACCGCTTCCTTATGAGTACGTTCTTGGCCCGTGTACTCTAAAAATATGATTTCAAGATCGAAAACCCTTCATCGGTCCCAGGACGATGCGAACATGTGTCGATGTACATGTGTTCCATAATGACGAGCCACCTCGAGGCCATGAAGAGGGACTGCAACTGGGGCCCTGAGGTCGTGGTGCAAATCCCTGCTCCCGAAGAGAGAATCACTACTCATGTGGAGGGGTTTCTAAGTGTTTACACTTACCCCTTCAAATTGGGTTCCCTTGACCCGATGATCGTTGATTTCTGCAAAAGATATCAGATCACTCTCGTCCAAGTCCATCCCTCGCTATGGCGCATTTTAATTATGCTGTGTTTCTTCTCCAGCAAGACCGAGGGGCTGGAGTTTAGCCTAAACCACCTCATGCGATTGTACCGGCCTCGACTCTATCGAGGACTAATCAAGCTCCAACGCCGAGCAAAGAAAGCCTTGTTCTCGAGCATCGATGAGGATAAGGATCAGGGTTGGATGAACTGGTTCATACAGGTAAGGACTTGCGACATCATCCCGGGGGAGAAGATGCCATTCCCTGAGGAGTGGAACCCCAACCGTAAGTGATGTTTTAAAGTTTATTCTTTGTACTTGCTTTGTCTTTGTCTAACATTCTTATTTGGCATGCAGATGTTCCTTGGATGCCTCAGGCAGTCCCCGACCTTGAGGATTGGGTTCGGAAGTTAGCCTCGACTTCCTCCCACGTCGAGCACGCATGGCGTGATTTGGCGAAGGGCAGATGGGAGGCAAAGAACCATGGTAAGGATCTCCTTCTTTGTATTTGAAAATACTTTATGTACTTCATTTATTAATAAGACTCTTCCATGCAGGCCTGACCAAAGATTCGATATTGAGGCCCTTGAGTGTTGAGGAAGAGGCCAAGTCCCCGGTTCCGAAGCCGGGGAAAGACAATAAAAGGAAGGGAGTCTTGCTGTCCGAGGATCCCAAGCCCAAACCTAAAAGGGTCAGGAGGAAAGTGATTGCTCTCACAGTGGACTCGGTCCAAAGCCTGATAGACGAAGTAGAAGAAGAAGAGGAGGAAAATTCCTCAGCACTAACGGCCCGACCTAGGAAGACCGTCGAGGTCGCCAAACCTACCGAGCCAGCGGCGGTTGCTGGAATCAAGCTTCGTGATGAGAAGGCTTCCAAAAAGGGTTTGGGTGAGGATCCAGAATCGCCAGAGGTCGAGATCATCTCTCAGCCATCCGCAAATACACCGGACATGGCCGTTCTAAAACTCCGAAGGTCATTCAGAGCGCCCCGAGCGATTTGCTCGGGGCCATGATAGCAGGTCACTTGCCTTCTCTGCCAACTTTTTTTGAGGAGGCAATAATAGAGGCTCGGGAGATGAAGACCCCCAACATAGGTGGAGTCTCTAGTGCAGGAGATCCCTTTCAGGATTGCTTCACTGTGGTCGACGATGCTCTGATCTCAGTGACGCATCCATTTTCTTTGAAGAGGCCCAACGTCTCCTATCTCGGGTAAGCATTAGTTGCTGCAATTCCTTTTATTGTTCTTTTTTATTTTAAGTCTGACTTGCATTTTCCATTTTTTGTATATGCCTTCGCCAACTCTCGAGCCGACCTTAGCCAGTGTGAATCCGAGCTCTAGAAAGTCTTAGAGAAGAGGAACGCCCTGAAGCTTCTTTACGACCAAAAGGATGAGGCTCTGAAGGACCTTGAAGCGGATTTGGCCAAGGCTCGTAAACAGGAGGCCGACCTGGATAAGAAGGTAACCATCCTTTTGAAAAAGTATGGACTTGCCCCAACTGTGAAGGCTAATACTTCGCTATCCCAGCTGCAGCAAAATGTTGAAAGGATCGAGCTGCTTCGGGGAGAAGTCGATCAGGTCAAGGCCGATTGTGATCGGTGGAAGGAGAATATGGACCGTCTGGTTGCGGAAAAAGAGACTACCTCGGCCAAACTGTCATCGCCCGAGGTTCAACTTCGAAAAATCAAAGAAAAAAGCTTGGCCCAAGCCAAAAGGATCGAGGAGCTTGAAGCCAGGCTTTCCGAGGCCAAGGCGGAGATCGAGAAGACGAAGGTCATGGAAGACAAGTCCATTTCCATGTACCGGGGCGATTCTGAGGCTTCTCAAACGTAGCTAAGGGAGGCTTCTGATCGAGAGCGATGGAGCAATGACTTGGCAAAGTGCCAATCCCGGAGGGAGACCCTCGAGGAACTCCATGCTCGAGGTTTTGACCTCTCTGAGGAGATAGCCCAAACCAAGGTGCTTGAAGCCGACGCCAGGATACTTGCCTCCTTTGATGATGAAGACGATGATGAAGAAGGCAATCGAGGCAAATCCGACGAGGGGCCTGAAGGGGAAGCTGCTCCCGAAGAAGAGGTTGACCCCGGCCGTAGTTAGGATTCAGTTTCTTTTTCTTTATTTTGTAAGACCTTGATCGATCTCTTGTAAACATATTTCTTTTATCAATATATAAAATAAAACTTCTTTTGAATGCCTTCTCAGTTTTTATGTTCAAGTATGTTTTGTGCCTTTGCCTTGTGAAAACTTTTGTTGCTGCAACTTCAATAATCGAGCGAGCATTAGCTAGAACTTAGAGTAGAATAAACCCTTATGTTTTTTAATTAGTTGAGGGTGAGTCCCTGAACTTAAAAATATGTCCAGGACTTTGATTTCAGATGGTTTGATCGAAGCCATAAATGTATTGTTTTTATAACTGAGTTCGAGTAAGTTTCAAACCCACAGTATCAAACCCCTTAAGGTTTTAAAATAATGACGAATCTACAAGCTATACTTAAGTCAGTTTCATTCGAGCTCAGAATAGTGGAACCCTTAGGTCCGAATTAAGTGAGAACAAGATCTCAAACTCTAATTGTATTGGCCCTTAGGCTATTTAGATTGGGCCGATCTGGCCTCTAAAAGATGGCTATTATTTTCCTATTTCGGCTTAAAATACTTAGTAAAAATTTCTCTATGCCTTAGCATGTATTTTTTACCCATTAGGTTTTTTGAGGGTTCGATGTTGATTGAAACCCCTTAGCTTTTTGTGCCTTAGCACATTTTGTGTTAAGATAATTTGATACCTCTTAAGGTTTTTCGAGGGCTTATTTTATCGAAGCCCTTTTGATTGTTTGCCGAGGGTAGACTTTTTAAACCGTTTTTTCAAAGAATTTGAAGTCCTATTTTTATTGCAGTATTTGGACGTCTCCGAGCCGCGTTATTTTGACTGTAGCCTTTAATTCGAACGTAGCTTTGGGTATGCCTCTTGCTTATTTCCCAATAACATTTCGGACTTGTCTGAAATGTTAGTCCCCGAGAATGGTGGCCTTGGCCTATATATCGGGGGTACCTCTTTGATGTCTTATTTTAGATACTTGAATATATCTATCATCGATGGCAGTCCCCGAGTGTTCAAGGTATATTTGCATTTGTCTCTTGAGCTATTTCTCACAAAATCATAAGTATGAGGTTTGTATAGTAAAGAATTTTCTTCGAGACACAAGATGTTTGATAACGAAAGGATGCTTCTTTGAATAATTTATATATGCGTACATGTTTTTCCATCGGGGCTCGACTAGTCTATATGGACATGGTTCATTCGACTGTTTGGCCCATTACAAGGTTTTCATATCGAGGCCCTTTGACACGAAGTACTTTTCTCAAAAATATAACATTCGAGGGTGATGCCCCCCAGTATTCGAGGTTGATTTCAAAGAAGCCTTGGATACTGTTGAATTGTCCTCAAGTAGCACATAGTTATTCCCTCGTTAAAAACCTTGTCGGAAAAACTTATTTGGGATAAAACTGATCTAAGGGAAAAAGAGTGCAACACGTACTTTAAAACCTGATATCTCGATGTCTTTGGTCGAGCTCCTGCAATAAGTTAGCGTCAAATATATAAATGAAAGAAGGGAGAAAATTATACCTTAGCAATACTATCGTTTGAGAAGTGATATGTTCCAATTGTTTGGCAGTGGTTCGCCGTCCATCTTTTCGAGTTTATAAGACCCTTTTCCGACTATGTCAAGGACTCGGTATGGTCCTTCCCAATTCGAGCCGAGCTTCCCTTCATTGGGATCTCGAGTGTTGATGGTGACTTTTCTTAGGACTAAGTCCCCGACTCTGAAGTGGAGAAGGTTGGTTCTCCTATTGTAGTATCTCTCGATTTGTTGCTTTTGTGCAGCCATTCGAACGAGTGCAACTTCTCATTTTTCATCTAATAATTTGAGGCTAGTATTCATAGCCTCGTGATTTGATTTTTCCGTTGTATGTTTGAACTTGGCGATGGGTTCCCCGACTTCGACTGGAATCAAGGCTTCAGAGCCATATACTAAGGAAAACGGATTTTCCCCTGTACTGGACTTCGATGTTGTTCGATATGCCCAAAGGACCTTAGGTAGAATTTCTCTCCATTTCCCTTTAGCTTCGTTCAACCTTTTCTTCAGGTTTTGGATAATAGTCTTGTTCGTCGATTCAGCATGTTCGTTCACACTAGGATGATATGGTGTTGACAATATCCTTTTTATTCTATGGTCTTCGAGGAATTTCGTCACCTTGCTGCCGATTAATTATTTCCCATTATCACACACTATTTCGGCAGGTATCCCAAATCGACATACGATGTGATCCCAAATGAAGTACATGAGCTCTTTCTCTCTCACTTTCTCAAACGCCTGTGCTTCCCATTTAGAGAAATAGTCAGTCATAAATAAGATAAACTTAACTTTACCTTGGGACGATGGTAGAGGTCCGGTGATGTCTATACCCTATTTCATGAATGGCCATGGGATAGGACCGAGTGAAGTTGTTCTCAAGGTTAGTGGACCATCGGTGCAAACCTTTGACATTTGTCACATTTTCGAACAAACTCCTTAGAGTCTTTTCCCATGTTATCCCAGTAGTATCATGCTCTAATGACTTTGTGAATCATTGATTTGGTGCTGGAGTGGTTCCCACAAGTGCCTTCATGGACCTCTCGTAAAACATAATCGGTGTCACCTGGTCCTAAACATACTGCCAATGGTCCATCGAATGTCCTTCTGTATAACGTTCCATCTTCGGCCAATGTGAATCGAGCAACTTTGGTTCGTAGGGCCCTCGACTCTTTAGGTTTCTGATGGGAGCTTCCATTCTTCAAGTACTCGATGTATTTATTCCTCTAGTCCCAGGTTAATCTTGTAGAATTTATCTTGGCATGTCCTTCCTCGGTCACGGATCTCGAGAGATGAATGACATTCCCAGAGTTGATCTCATCTTCCTTGACCGATGACCCCAAATTTGCGAGTGCGTCGGCCTCACTGTTTTGTTCTCGAGGCACGTGTTGTAAAGTCCATTCTTTGAAACGGTGCAAAGTTACTTGCAACTTGTCCAAATATCTTTGCATTCTATCCTCACAAACTTTGAAGGTTTTGGTTACTTGGTTAACCACCAGTAAAGAGTCACATTTAGCTTCAATGACTTGTGCTCCCAAGCTTTTAGCTAGCTCGAGACCTGCAATCATGGCCTCATACTCAGCCTCATTGTTAGTCAACTTAGAAGTCTTGATAGATTTTCTAATAGTGTTACCTGTGGGCGGCTTCAAAACGATATCTAGTCTGGACCCCTTCACATTCAAAGCGCCGTCTGTGAAAAGGATCCATACCCCTGATGATGTACCCGATTTTAACAAGGATTCCTTTTCAACTTCGGGTACGAGGGTTGGTGCGAAATCGGCCACGAAGTCTCTAAAATTTTTGACTTTATGGCCGATCGGGGTTGATATTCGATATCATACCCACTAAGTTCGACGACCCATTTGGCTAATCGACTCGACAGTTTGGGCTTGTGCAAAATGTTACAAAGTGGGTAAGTGGTTAATACGCATATGTGGTGACACTGAACATATGGTTTTAACTTTCTAGAAGCGCTTATCAGTGCAAGTGCCAATTTTTCTAAGTGTGGATATCTAGTTTCTGCTTCCCCTAAAGTTCGACTTATGTAATAAACAGGAAATTGCGTACCTTTCTCTTCTCGAACCAGGACACCACTTACCACAATTTCTGATACTGCCAAGTATAAGTAAAGTTTCTCATCTGCCTTCGGAGTGTGAAGCAGCGGTGGGCTCGACAGGTATTGCTTCAATTCCTCTAATGCATGTTGGCATTCCGGGGTCCAAGCGAAGTCATTCTTCTTTTTGAGTAGAGAGAAAAATGTGGCTTCGATCCAATGACCTTGATATGAATTAGCCTAAGGCAGCTATCCGTCCAGTTAGCCTCTGTATGACTTTTACACTGTCCATGATGGTGATGTCATCGATGGCCTTGATTTTATCGGGGTTGATCTCGATCCCTCGATTCGACACCATGAAGCCGATGAATTTACTCGAACCGACCTCGGAAGCACATTTCTCGGGGTTGAGCTTTATGTTATATTTCCTCAGAATCTCGAATGTTTCCTGCAAATGAGCTAAATGGTCCTCTGCCCGCAGGGGCTTAATTAGCATGTCATCAATATAAACTTCCATTGACTTACCTATCTGTTCTTCGAACATTTTATTTACTAGGCGTTGGTAAGTAACTCCCGCATTTTTTAGCCTGAACGACATTACATTATAACAGTATGTTCCATACTTGGTGATAAATGAAGTCTTTTCTTTATCTTCCGGGTTCATCTGAATGTGATTGTACTCGGAGTAGGCATCGAGAAAGGTAAGGATCTCGTGGCAGGCTGTAGCATCGATCATGCGATCGATGTTAGGAAATGGAAAAGAATCTTTGAGACATGCTTTGTTTAAGTCCTTATAGTCTACGCACATTCTAAGTTTGTTCCCTTTTTAGGGACTACGACTATATTAGCTAACCATTCGGGATATTTTACCTACCGAATGGAACTTATGTTGAGAAGTTTGGTTACCTCTTCCTTTATGAATGCATGCTTCACCTCGGACTGGGGTCTCCTTTTTTGCTTCACCAGTCTGAACTTAGGGTCCAAGCTTAATCGATGCATTGTTATCTCTAGTGGTATCCCTGTCATGTCTAAATGGGACCAAGAAAAACAATCTATGTTATCAATAAGAAATTGAATAAGCTTTTTCTTGAGTTCGGGGGTCAATCCCGTTCCCAAGTATACCTTTCGCTCGGGCAAGTACTTGATCAGTATAACATGTTTCGGCTCTTCGACCATTGATTTGGTAGCGTCAGAATCTTCGGGAACAACAAAATTTCGAGGAGTCAAAAAATCCTCTTCTTCTTCTTCTATCTCCTGCTTCCTTGGTCGAGGCTGGGGGCAGTGATTGCTATTTGGCTCCTTGCTTACCTTTGATGCTCGACTTTTCCGAGGTTGACAACGTCGATGTCGGTGTTACCTCATCGACCGCAAACATCTCCTTTGCATCATGTTGTTCCTCGTACACTATTTTTACACCGGTGACATCGGGAATTTCATCATCTGGTGGAAGGTCGAGGGCACTGCCCTCATGTTGTGGATCCAAGGCCTTTCGAGGGAATTGTACCTTATGTCTCCCTCGATTACGTGGAACTTGGTATCTTGGATGGTTCCAGCCATGTTCACCAGAAGGATAATCTCCCCCTTATTTGTTTTACTGGCCATATTGAAGCCGTTTAAGACTCGAGCTGCAAGTACGATTTGATCCTGTAGGCCGATCCGTTCCACGACCCTTGATCAGATGATGTTTGCCGAGCTACCTGGATCCACTAAAACACGCTTAACTTGAACTTTATTTAATAATGTAGAAATTACCAGAGCGTCGTTGTGGGGCTGAGAAACGCCTTCTGCTTCTTCATCGTTGAATGATAAGGTGCCTTCGGGCACATAATCTCGGGTTCTTTTATACCTAGTGATTGATACCTTAGTGCATTTGAATACGGGTCCTTGTGGGACGTTGATCCCACCGAAGATCATATGAATGACATGATGGTATTCTTCATATTCATTCTACCTATTAGCGTCTCTTTCCCTGAAATGATTCTTAGCTCGACCACTGAGGAACTCTCGAAGGTGGACCTCGTTGAATAAACGGGCTACCTCCTCCCTTAACTGTCTGCAATCCTCGGATCTATGACCATGCGTGCGATGATACTTGCACATCAAATTTGGGTTTCTTTGGGAATGATCGGTCTGTATGGGTTTGGGCCACCTAGTGTCTTTGATTGTTACGATTGCCGATACAATGCCTGATGCATCGATGCTAAAGTTATATTCCTATAACCGAGGTGCCTCTACGGGATCGGCATACTTGTCATAACCACTTTTGCTCATAATTCATCGAGAACTCTGTCCTCGATCACTTCTTCAATAATTCCGAGCAGAACTGCATACTGGACTATTGTTCCTTTGATTTGCAATATATGGTTGGTATCGGTCTTTGTTCAACCTTGGCTCCCTGTCGACGTCCCTCTAGTTTTACCTGTCGACCTGTTTGGATGTACTGAACTGGAAGGAGCTCCTAGTTGGTCGTCCTCGACCCTGATCTTCGATTGATGTCGATTGTGTACATCTGCCAAAGTTACAGCTGGATACTCGATCAAGTTTTGTTTCAACTGATGTGATGCTATCGAACTCCGTTCATTCACCCTTGGGTGAAAGCTTGAACGACCCAATCATCCGTGACGGTGGCAATCCATGCGCTCCATTTGAAATCAGGACACGAATTCCCTCAGCATTTCATTATTCCTTTGTCTTACCTTGAAGAAGTATGATTTCCTTGTTGCGACCTTTATGGCCCCGGTGTGCGCGCTTATGAAAGAATCTGCTAATCGCAAACAAATCGATGAATTTGGTGGCAGGTTGTGATACAAAATCATTGCTCCCTTCGAAAGGGTCTCTCCGAACTTTTTCAACAACACATACTCGGTAGTCCTGTTGTATTTGGGTATGTCAGGCATACGAAACTTCTTTGAAATGGGCTTCGGAGCCGCACTCGGAGGAAACAACTTTTTCACAAACTTCCTCGAATCCATTCCTTTCAGGATTGGTGGTGCCCCCGGTATCTGATCAACTCGGGAGTTGTAAGTCTTCACTTTTTTATCATTGACTTCGATTTTCTTCTCTCCTGATTCAATTCTCTTGGTGAGCTCTTCGAGCATTTTTATTATCGCAGGATCAGTCACCGATGTGTTATCATTCGATCTTTCCAGTACTGGCTCGGTACAGCGAGTGGTCTCTGGTTTGACCTTATTTGGAGATCTATGTTGATTTTGTAACTGAGCAATGGCGGCTTGGCCTGAAGCATCTCGAATATCACTTGGAGACTGACTCCTTCGTCTCCTCTGCCCTGTGTTTCTTGGCCATCAGATCAGCCTTCTCTGTATACACTCCCATTGAGATCTGTGCCTAATTCCGCATTCAGAGCAACGTGCGAACTGGTTAACAGCCGGTGCTCCTCCGAGATTAGCGTGTGGGGCCTCGATTCCTGGAGCAATCACATTTTCATTTTTCCCTTGGAGTCCGAGGCTGTTGTCGCCGTGTGTGGATGTGTTTTGTGAGTTTGACATGTTTTAACCTGAAAGCAAAAATCCTTGACAAGAACAAGCGTAAAATAGTGTGTTTTACCAGAATCAGTACTGAACAATCACTATTATCCTTAGCCCCAGGGTGGACGCCAAACTGTTTACCCTAAAATTCGAGTAACAATTAAACTTATATTGTGGTTTTAAGGATACGTGATTTAATCCAATACCAATTGATAAACAATGAGCTAAATAGATAATTGAACAATAAAATAAATCAAACCAGTATTTTTAGCAGTAATCGACCTCGATTCGAGATGGTCTCGAGGTTGAATAACAAAGATAGTAAAGAATGCAATAAACAATGATGAACAACAATGAATAGCAAGTGAAATAGAAAGCAGTGTATGTATGTATTCTTTTTAGTGAATAATGATGCCTTTACAAGTGAATGGGATCCCTCTTTATATAACAGAGGAATCCTAAATAAGGTACAATTCTAATAACGGAAATAAATCCCACGATTGGCGTTAATAACCACTTGATTCGATCTGTTCCGGAATTTCCACCATGATCTTCGGCCGGTTGTTAATATCTCGTCATTCCGTTATTATATCCCACTCGAAGTCAGTCATGCTCGGTCTCGATCTTCGGCGAACACTTTGATTTCCATGCTAAATATTGTATCTTCGAGCTCGGGTCTGGTTCATTACGAGCTTACCTTCGAGGCAGGCTCCCATGCCTATAAAATCGGATATGTCCTGATTTCGACTGTATACATTATGATTTACACCTACTTTTTCTTTTTCTTTTCTATTTTTTGCTTTTCCTGTTTTCTCTTTAGTACTATATTATCGTTGCCAAACTTATTGGAAAAATTTGTGCAGAACCCAAATATATGTTTAAATAGTTGTAGATTTTCAATTTTATTTTGCATAAAGTTTCAGCTGAATTTTTTTTAAAAAAAAAATCTAGAAAACTTAACCGAACAAGTTTTTTTATATAATCTTTTTTGGTATTAAAAGACAACTTTACACAACAATCCGGCAGAAAATTAAAAAAGATAAAAGAACACGAAAGGAGAAACCTCAAGAGCTTATCGACATAATACTTTGATTTTTACCATTTCTTTGTAGGACGTTTTAAAAATATAAAATGACAAGTTTGCTTCTGATATTTAAGGTTGTTACTATATTTTGTGTTAACCAACTAAGGTTATTATGTTATCCCCAGATAAATAGATTTGACATAGATAAGAATCAAAATAACTATTAAATATTTTGAGCAGTTTCAATTCATTTTTATTGAATAAATTATTGTTAGTGGAATGTGTTGATGATTTAGGCTGTAGAGCAATATGGATGTCTGGCACACCAGCTACGTCCTTACTATATATATCCAAACAAAAACTTCATCCTTTGCTACAATATAAATGTAAGAGCTGATATAGATGAAGCCTTGTACTCATTGTCTTTTGAAATTTTAAATTAGACATTAATTGCGACAATTAGCTCTTCTTCTCTCCTTTTTGGGGGAGAAAAAGGACAAAAAAGATAATTTGGGAATAATTTTAGAAAATTTCCCAAAAAGAAATAGCGATAAGAAAATAAAATTATATATGCACTATAAATATAGGTTTAATCACCCACAATTGTTTTTCTCGTGAAAAGAGTCAAACTTTTGATCTTACCTTTGCTTTCATAAAATGTAAAATCTCCTTATTTGCACTAACATACAAAAAAAATAAATTAAAGGTGTATGTTTGCTTTTTTATTTTTATTTTATAAATACAGGAAATATCCAAAGAAAGCCACAACTGTGTGTTAGGAACATGCCTAGAAATTAATCGGAAGGTTCGTTATCTCTTTCGTAGCTAATTTGATCAATATTCAAGCACTGAATATGACTTAAAAATGTGGTTAAACTTCAAATTATTGAAGTTTTTATTATAATATAACAAGCGCTTTTTAACTTTTCCGATCCGCACGCTTTATCGAAGAAATTAGTTTATAATGGGCACTAGAATATTGGTAATTATTGCCTTTCTATTACTTATCACTTGGAAATTAAAGGTAAATCTCCTATAGCTTTAATAACTTTAATTAGTTGAGTTGAACAAAACTTGATGAATTTGCATCAAGCACTTTTGATTAGAAGAAAGTAGCCTGTACGTCAACGAGGTCCGGGATGGATTGAGTTGATTTCACATGTCAGAATTTTGGATTTTTCACTAAAATTACCTTTAATTAAATTTTAAGTATCCGTTCAAAAATTCTTTGTATAACAGTTATATTCTTAATTTCACTATTTAAAGACTTTGTCTTGCTAGTTGCTACAATGGATTTGTGAGACCCCATGTGTTTTTTTTTTCTTCTCTCTTCTCTTACGTAACGTGGCGTTGTTA